>CM046438.1:36166850-36238641 GCA_025506505.1 Flaveria sonorensis | reverse complement strand
TTCCCACAAATGCATCAAATCCCCCTAAAGTGATAGGCAGCAAGTCTATCTTAAACGGAATACCCTCTAGTTCTATTGTGCAATCTTTGATAATTTCATTGGTTTCTATTATTTACCATCAGCTAATTCCACCACGTAAGCATCAGTTAGGGCACAAGCCTCAAATCATTAAAAGCCTAAAGGTAGGGGAAACAAAACTTTCGGTTGCTCCATTATCAAACAAAACAGTAGCAGGGTGGTTATTAATGAGGAACGTACCGTTCACCATGTCGAGTTCTTTGCGAGCACCATTGGGGTCCATCACGAACGCTCTCCCTTTAGGCTTGTTAGGCCTAGCATCCTTGTCTCTTGCTAGCTTGGGGCACCTATTTCTCACGTGTCTCGGATCCCCGCATTCGTAACATTGCTTCCCGGGCTCGAAAGTAAAGTCCTTAATCAGGTGTCTGGTTCGTTTGCACCTAAAGCAGGGCATCGAATTGCATTCCTCTTGGTGGTGCAGTTTGCATTTGGTGCATAGGGTTGGTGCCTACATACAGCCGTTGACCACTTGCTCCTTGTCCATCACTCCTTGACCTTTCATCGCCCTCCTGTTTGAGCTACTACCACCGCCACTGGCCTTCTAACATCAATCCACCTTCTCTTCTCGCCCGATACCTCTTCTTATCCTCTTTCCTCCCCTGATCTGCTCATCCAGCCCTAATCAGGTCGTTTGTTAAGTTGCCAGTAAGATCGACAGCCGATTGAAGGGTTGTAGGTCTAGCAGATCGGACCATGCTTTCTGACTCTGGGATGCAGGCCCCAGATAAATCGGGCTACGCCTTTAGATTTGAGAGTTACAAAATGAGGCACAAGTCGGGATAAAGTAGAGAATAGGTTGATGTACTCGGTGTAATTTGAGCCCCTCATTTCCAGGCTCAAAAATTCTGCCTCTAGCTTCTCCAGCTGGTTCATGGGACAGTACTTACCGGTCATCAGTTCTCAAAATTCCGACCACTTCATGCGGCCGACGGTATCCCTGCCCTTGGCTGAACGTAGTCTTCCACCATCTAAGGCTGGCCCCTTCAGGGATTGGTAGGCAAACCTTACCATATGCTTGTTCTTGCACTCGCTTATATCCAGCACAGCTTCCATTTCGTCCAGCTAGCGGTAGGTGTCTATTTCTCCCTCGGTGCCGAAGAAGTCTTTTAGGCTTGCTTGACATGAAAGTTTTGTAAGAACACCCGGTTTCTTACTTCTTCAACGTTCCCAGCATCCACCGCATTGTTTTCCGAGTCCATCATTCTGGGATGTATTTCCCCGATCAGCATTTATTTGCGCGATGATGGTGGGAATAGCATTTGCAATTTGTTGGGCCGCCAAGTTGGCAATCCTCTCATCGTTTTTCGTGGTTAGAGTTCTCCTCCATGTCAGCCCTGGGTTGAGTGGGTGATCGATTCCCACATCGACCCCTGGGGCGTCCAACACCCTGGTTTCTTCCCTCGCCTGTTTCCCTTCTAAGCGGCATTCTGGTGTCAATCATAGTGATACTCATTTAGTGTCTCATAATTTGTTTTCGAATATCCCACTCACCAATTGACTCCCTAAGGTCGTTCTATAACACACAAGTTCACATAACACACAAAAAGTCTTACATAGTCTCCCATATATAGAATCAATTAGCAATTCAAAAAGGCAATCAAGATAGATTCCAAGAATAGACTAATACATAACCCAAACAGGCAACCAACAATAGATAAGATAGTATCTCATAGAAGTTCAATCATAGATAGTAAAACAAACATCAAATAGGGTTGATAGTTTCGTAGCATACAAGCTGGAAGGTGCCATCACCCCCAAAAATAGTATCAGAGATAAATATTTTCTCATAAGAATAGTATCATTCAATAATAGTTTCACCCAGTCACAACTACCATTTCTTCTTTAACCACTCGAACCAGCCTGACCCTTTCTTCTTTTGTTCTTGCTCCAAGTGTTGGACACCATGGGACCCATTAGTGCCTGAAATTAGGTGGAGTGTGAGGTCCGTGTGGCGTGCTGAATCGTCAACTCGTGTCGATTGATGGTCCTCAATATATCGCTCAACGTGGGGTCAGACGGGCCAAAGTCACTAGCACGTCGGCTGGACTGCGAGTAGTGGTCTCCCCGCTAGAATGCTCGGTCCATCGTACATGCTACGCCTTGGAGGCATCCAAAACTCATCCTGAGGTAGGTGTCTAGGTGGTCCCATCATAGGGGGCGCCGGTGCAGGAGCAGTCGCCGGTGGAGGTGGAGGAGGCGGCATCCTAAACGAGACAGAAGCTCCAGGTCGGGTGCTCTCCCGTGGTCGAGTGATGAGTCGCGTGCCCCAATTCCCAATTGGTGGGATGGGCGAGTGCGTCGGTGCTGGTACATGAGGTGAGTTGGAGCAGGTCCGCTCCTTGACTGAGATGTCGGGGATGAATCTTCGGATGGATCGGTATCATCGGATGTAACAGATATCCATCCGGGGTGACTGCTAATGTACTCCTCGTATTGTGATGGGGAAGTCGCCCTTCTTAGCCGTCCTACAGGGCGGTCTCGTCCAAGGGGAGTGCGGGTGCTTTACCGTTGTTGGCCATAGTCCTCGAGTTCCTGTAAAATCATCATGAGTAATTTGGTTTCTCATAGCTCATGGCAATAGTGACAATAGTATCTCATAATAACAGTTACAGCAGTAATGAGGTAGTAGTATCTCATATTAATAGAAACATAGGTTACCCCATAGACAACAGATTTAGACTTACACAGAGCATTTTTCTATGCAAAGAAAAGATTTTTACACCCAAATAGGGGATCGTGTCGGAATTCACCGCGCCCGGTAAATTCATGATTACGTTGATCAAGTGTAATCATCAATTTACCCAACCCATTCATCCCAACACATTCCAAATAGAACAGTCATAGGGTATCAAGGTTGTAGCCTAGGGTCTACTAAGGTATTCCTGATTTCTCTACAACCTGTGGCTCTGATACCAATCTGTCACCCCCCGGGCCCAGAAGAGGGTGGGACGTCTCAGACTAGCAACATACATGGCAGCGGAAACAGAACCACACAGAGAGCACAAGGAGAGAAATCATAATGGCATTACATTACATCAATGTTATCCGGGTTAACACCGTCAAACCCTAACAAAGACATCCAATACAATACTATCCCAAAACATACATATTAAAAACTTAATGTTTAGATGATTTAAAAATCCTAGTAATGCCATTTAGGTAGTCACGTGCTAAGTCATCTTTGGAGTCTTTCATAAGGTCCAAGCTCAACGAGGATTACCTGAAACATGCTCAAAAAGATTTTGTGTCAACTAAAAAGTTGGTGAGTTCAAGTACTTGAAGTTCAAAAACAAAGGGCTCATTGAACCCATAGTAAATTAAAAAGCATAGTATCATAGTTAGGATCACAATTCAACCCTGCCTCAGCCCCGCTGGCCTCTTCTAAACTTGTGTTGCTGGTAATCCCATAGGGAAACTGAGCCTCATAGCAGCATACCATACCTGCCGGATGGTACACCATAGTATCTTACAAAACCTGTTACATGCGATAATGACCCAGCAGGATCTTAGTGTGGTACCCTTCTCATCGGAAGGCACTGTGCGTTGGGATTTCCCCAAGTAGATCTACCCATATAATCAGCGGTTCACAAAAGAATTAATGATTATGATACAAAAATGCAGGTTCTAACAATAGCCGCAACATACAATAGTATCTCATAATGCCATCTCATAATAGTATCTCATAGTAGTACGTCAAATAAGTTTGGTTCAAACAAAGCATGTTTCACCCCAAAATAGTAATAAAGGGGACACGAGAAACTCACCTTGAGCAAATAAAGGATTCTTCATCACAGATAGATTCAGGTCCTAGCACCCTAAGAGCAGGATACATATATAAGCTATAGATCTTAGACTATTGGGAGTGTAATCAAGGGTAATTGGTGTTAAAAAGTACATATGACCACATCCCTTAGAAATTTGTCTCAAAAAGTTTCCTTTTTAGGAAAGTTTGGGTTTTTGGCGTAATATGACCCGTTTTTGTTTCTCACAAGTTCTTATATGAAGATAGGTATAAAAACAGTTTATGGTCATAAATTTACTGGAATATGGTCGACTTTCCAATTTACAATTTAGTCCCTCAAGTTTCCAAATTACAATTTTTACCCCGAAGTTGGTTCTTTCCATTTCTTGACACACTATGGCCCTTATTAGTTTCTAGGGGGTCCTTATATCACTTTTAGACCAATTTACAAAGAGTTTTGGGGTCCTTTGCACAAAATCTTGTTTCCAACATTTAACCCGTTAAAACCCGTCTTTACCCGAAATCGACACTTTATTTTCATTTTCTTTAAGTCCTTTCCTCAAAATATGAGTTTATGGTCCTTTAACTTTCTGAAATATTAAGGCCTTAAAGGTTTTTAGGCTTGTTATATTATTTCTTAAGATTTCATCAAAGAATCCCCCGTTAGACCCGTTTAAGCCAAGTAAGTTCATAGAATTAACATGTTAACACAAAATTTCACCAAGTCCGGTTTTAGCCACTGTTTTAATAGTTTTAGGGTCTGAAAATTGTATCTAACAAGTTGTCACGAATATGGCTATGTTAAGCTACTATATCACTTATTCGGGTCCCTAACAAGCATTCTAAGGTCCAATTCATCAAACCAACATATCCATCCCAATATCAAAATATTTGAACATCATGAAACATTCTAAAATTTAGATTTTCCATCGGCATAGCACCTAAGGTAACAAGGTCATGGTTGGGCACATAAGTCATCATTTACACATGTGTAACATGAATTCTTGGGTTTAAACACCCATTAACATACTAAAATCGATAGGTCCAGACCATAAAATGTTTATAGGATAATTTAAATAGGTTTTTAGGTATCAATATGGAGGTTAGATTCGGAACAGTGAGTGGATGGTCCTAAAAACCTATGAAAGAGGGGTATCCGGGTTGATTCATGGCAATAACACAAGGTAAACATGTATGAATGAGTGTGTACCTCTTGTAGAACTGCAAGTCACACAAAGCAGTCAACTTGGTCATGGTTCCTGCAAGTTGTTCCGATTTAGAGTGATTCAAGAGGTGCGTGAATGGTTGTCTCAGAGTTTGAGGCTTGGTCCTTGTTCCCTGCTTGGTTGAAGCTTGAGAAGTTCTCGGTTCCTAATTGTGATGATTTGCGGCGAGAGAGAGAGAGAGATTTCGAGAGGTTGTGAAAGAGTGAAATGAATGGGAATTCGTTTTTTGAAAGGAAGTAAGAATTTTGGTGGAGTGTGGATTCGGTTAATGAAACCGAGGAGTGGTGTGGTTGGAGGGTGGAACGGCCAATGCATGGCAACAATCCATGCATTGGCTGGTTTGGAGGTGCGCATACCAGGTCAAAGCTTCTAGAAGGGTTCGGACATTTTAAAATGCTAACTGTGGCTAAAACGCCCGAACAGTGCTCATGCGCTAACTTTCAGGGCGCCTGAGTAGTCTTCATGCGCCTAAACAGTGGAGATGGCCTAACTGCCAAATGCGCCTGGACAGTCGTCATGCGCCTAAACAATTGTGAGGCGCCTAAATAGTTGTGAAGCGCCTAGGGAAAATTTTCACAAGAAGACTCGGATTTAATTTTATGTACAATTATCAAAGGATAAGGTCAATTAATTGAATTTTCTAGCCTCGGGATCAAGTTCTAGGCTTAAACATGTCAAACCAGTCAAACAGGGTTGCATAAATCATAGAAATTCATTAACCATAAAGAAAAGGAGATACATACAGGAAATGATATGATGCAATAATACAATGCTAAATCACATTAGATTCTTGGAGTTGGACCTAGGAGTCGGCTTTTACAATAATACTATTGGCCGACAACAATTATTAAAGCATTTTGTCTACATGTTACATTATTGTAACTTTACTATTTACTTTTTGACTTATTGTACAATAATCAAAGAGGCAGGTCCTTTTATGGAAAAGAGAAAACCATAAAACTCAAACAAGGGCAGAAGATTTAGAGAAATGATGAAACTTTGGTGATTTACACAGCCGTTGTCCAGGATGTTAATATATGATCAGTGAAGGTCAACCCAAAACGCCCACGCCTTCTTGGCTTTATGGCTTAGACGGGTCCTCAGAGTTCGACCACTCACATTAACATCTTAGATGGGCTGTAACCCTATCCCACGATTCCTCTTAAATTTTACCCTTTCTAGGTTTTAAGATCTCTTTTTATTATGATAATCTGTTGAGCATGGTGATGTTCCAACACTTAGAGGTTTAGCCTCTAAGTGAGCAATCATAAACAAAATTCAAAGAAAGAAGAAATTACCAGAGATGGATTCTTAAAACATTAAGCTTCAAATTTTATTGCAGAAAGATTTTTACAAGAGAGAGAGGTGGTTTGGGAATCTGGTGCCTCTAACTAAACACTGAGTCCTCTTTATATAGAGGCCCTGGCACCGAATATTATAGCGAATATTCGCTTATAATTGTGTCTGACACATTATTGTATAATAAGTCAAAAAGTAAATAGTAAAGTTACAATAATGTAACATGTAGACAAAATGCTTTAATAATTGTTGTCGGCCAACTAGTATTATTGACCTCTTTTTCTTTTCTTGTGGGGTCTATTGTGTGCTTTTCTCTTTTGCCTTTTGTCCATATTGGACCGTATTTTTTCTTCGTATTTATATTAATTATCTATATCTATGTCTTCTTCAACAGGCTCATCTTCCTACTGACTATCTTGGAAAAGTTGACTATCTTCCCCGATTTGAGAAGAATCTGATTCAGACATCCTTGAGCTTGATGAAGCTTCATCTTTTCTAAAATGCTTTGCTATGTCTTTTTTAACTTCTTCCATATATTGATGTAGAAGCTTCTTGGCTGATATTATCTGTGCCTGTGGTCAATTGCAAATTTCTGATAATATGTTGGAAAGGACTAGGAGCTTCCCTTTGTTGTTGATTATTCTTCTGTTGTTGATATAATTCAATTGTTTTTTGGATATGGTCCAACGTGTCCTGGCATTTGATTTTGCCTTCTTCTATCTTCATCATCTGTTTCCAGAATTTTGTCATGTATGTTCTTTTTAAGCAGAACATGTTCTCACTGAACTGGACGAAATAATATGACGTAAGGCCCCGTTTTCGGAGACCTCACATTTGGACATTCACAGCACTATTCATAAAACATTTCATAATTCATTATCACATTGCAGCGGAATTTAAACATTTAAAAGCCATTCATTTATTTATAAACTTTGTTGCTAAGTAACACATGTTTGGTATAGTTACAAAAGATCATTAGTTTGCATTACAAAACAACAATGTTATATTCATGAATGGATGTCATCCTTGTCCCGACGAGTAGCCTCCCCGAGTGCCATCCTTAGCAATATTACCTGCCAACTGAAAACCCATAAAAGTCAGCTGTGCTGAGTGAGTCCTAGTTTTAAAATCATAAAAATATCTTGATATATGTATACAAAATACTTCTTAAAGACAAAATATCTTATCTTCTTTCGGATGTGATCACACACCATACATACAAATCATATCCATTACATCATCACCATTCTCTTTCTTGCTTATTATTATTATCTTTCACTGTCGATCTGGATCAAAGTTCTATACCCCCATATAATGCGCATAAACCTAGTACTGCTATGGCCTTGAAGTCTATAAATAGACTCCATCCGTGGTGCACATATGCTGGCACCAGTACCGGGGCAGCAACAGTGGTCCCCTCAATCTTAAAAATGACCCTGTGTACATCCTTTGGTTTAGCTAAACTGTACACAGTTGAGCTAACAACGACAACATGGTCATGCACCTCCTGTAAATTTTTACTTGCAAGTCTTTTCATTCCTTATGTTCCACTTTTCGTTAATATTAATCTTCCACTTGATTAATAATAATACTTTATGATCATAGGCAATCCACGTAAAGTCACATGTTTATATCATAATAGGCACATAAGGACAGCCCACAACATGCATAAGATAATCAGATACAAGCATCAAGTCAACCATGGTCAAACCCTAATCTTGATCTTCCAAAATTCCATAAAATTTCTTGTCTTAAACTAATGCGGATGAACAAAACCAATGCGGGTGAACAACTTGCAAATGCGGATGAACAACTTGCAAATGCGGATGAACAAAAACTAACGCGGATGAACAAAACCAATGCGGCTGAACAACTTGCAAATGCGGATGAACAACTTGCAAATGCGGATGAACACTTGGTAATTATTCTGTCGTAAAAGAAATGCTGATAGCCACTGTAGCAAATGCACATGCATAAAAAAAATGCTGATGGATACTGTAGCAAATGCGCATGCATGAAAAGAAATGCTGATGGATACTTAGGCTGAATTAAGGCAAATGCGGGTGAACAAAAGTGAATGCGGGTGAACAAAACACTTAGGCAATTATCACAGTGTAAATGCGGATGAACCATCAGACCTGTAAATGAGACTTATGCTATAACTAGTTCTAAAACCTCATTCCCATACATTCTTAACATAGATCAATCATGCTAAACTCTTAGAACAAGCTTACAACCTCATAGAACATAGAAGTTCATACACGTACATACACAGTTATCGTACATAACGGTTGTAAAACATTTTAATGCAATTTCAGCCCCAAAGAAGTTTTAAAACATAGAATCGGGGTCCTAGAACTCACCTATTGAGCAAACAAGTGAATCTCCTCCCAACTCGCTTGCACAAGAGTTCAAACACCTAGAACAAGCCAAAACAAACCCCCAAACACCAAAAACACATAGAAATCAGTTTCTAAGGTTGAAACCTCAAAGAACCGAACCAATTAATCACAAAACCTACTAACCTTGAATAATCTTCTTCTTCTTCATAATTTGACTGAGAGGAACACAAAACCAGCTTTCTTTCTTTCTTTTCTTCTTTGGAAAGCAGCAGAAAGAGCATGGGCGACCATGCTCTTTATACACCCACTTTTGACTTTTTGGTACTATTTACACAAAGCACCCCTCAACTTTGCCTTCTTTTTATTTTCTTCAAATTACTTTTCTTTCCTTTTTATTCTGATGAAATTTCGGGTGCTACAAATGAGGTCATTCCCTCAATAAAATGTTATTGTGTTGTGCCTCTATTAAAGCAGTAGATAATTCCACCCATTGCTTGTATTAGGTTTTAAACCTTTGTGATTCTTTATTAAAGATATTAATTGATGGACCGTATGACTACCACCATTTATAAAACCAGATCGGAATATCCAATTCATAGGTTTTAGAACATATTTAATAAACCAAGAATGTTTATAATTCTGGTTTTCAAACAGGAATGCTTTATGAAAGGCATTCACATAATCCCAATAGTTATATCTAATGGGAGTTTTTGTTTCAGGGTGTAGAATTTCCCTGTCTTTTAATTGGAGATATTCCCCAATTTTCAACAGATATGATATGTTTGATTATTATTTTGCTAAAACTTATTGTTTTATTGCTCCCAGTATAATGGGTAAGCTCACAATTTGTGGCTTTGAGGATTTCCTCATAATACGTTATAGACTTATAAGTCTTAGTTGGATAGAATCCAGTGTCAAATATCTCTTGATTATGAACCAAGGTTGAGCACTCCATTTTTTATCTTTGTGATCAAGAGGAGTATAACATCCTTCTTTGGATTTTGAATCCAGTTTTCATCATCATTTTCACTAGCAACTTGAGCATATGATGCTGTTTCTTCAGAGGTTTGACTCTGAGCTGCTTTATAAGCTAAAAATTCTTTAAATGTTTTTTCATCAAATTGAGTTTTTGAAGAGGATGATGCATATGATGATCCATCCATAGCTATAAGCTTTCTATTATCCATTTGATGGATAATTCTTTCTGCTCCACTTCCTCTATAAGAGGAAGATCTTCCACGGCCTCTTCCCCTTTCGCAGAGGATCATTCCTGCAAGTCTAAACATAGGGATTAGAATAGAAGTATTTATCCACAAGAAAGTATTATTGCTTTATATTTTAGATCCTTTAGTTGTTTATTTAAGGATCTTATTCGATATTCAATTTGTTTAATAGCATAATCTTTTGTTTTGTTTGATAAGAAGGGAATTTCTTCTATTTCTAAAATATTATTATTCAATCTTATAATTCAATTTGGATATTATCCCATTTTTCATTTAATTTGGATACAGTTATCCTCAAGGTTCCTTTTGAAAGACTCATTGATTCAAATATTCCCTGGTAAAAAACCAACAAACTGTTATCAGTTCCCTTTTTGTATATGATTTCAAAATCAAATGGTGCAAGATGAGATTGCCATCTAGCAAACATCTGCTTAAAAACATCATGTTTAAAATCTTTGTTAAACATGTATTTAGCTGTATTACAGTCAGTTTTAATTATAAACTTCTTGTTGAATAAATTATCTTGAAATTTTAAAACACGTTTGACTATTTCAAGAATTTCTTTTGCAACAGTTGCATAATTCTTTTGGCTTTTATTCCATTTTCTAGAATGAAACCTAACAAGATATTCTTGTTTATTAATTGGAGATATCTGTTTTATTATACCTCTGAGTTTGCAATCATTAAGCAATGAAGGTTTTGAACCTTTTGCTTAATCTTTTGAACTGCTTTAGTATGATCGATAGACCATGGCTTAGGATTTTTCCTTAGCCTATCGTATAGTAAAGTAGTGTCTTCTGCTAAATTTTTATAATAAGAAGAATGTAATTTAGACTTTCAAATAATCTTTTTGGGTTTTTTCTAAAATCTCATCCGGAAATTTGGATGCAAATTCAATACTTCTATTAATTGGAATTATATTTCCTTGGTTAATATTATGACCTAAAAATCTGACTTTAGTTTGAAAAAGCGACATCTTTGGTCTAGATATAACTAAACCATTTTTTAAGATTATATTTTTGAATATTTCTAAATGTTTAAAATGAGTTTCAATATCTTTTGAAAATACAAGTATATCATCATATAAACGATGATAAATCCACTATAGGGATGAAAATGTCATTCATAATATTTTGGAATTCTGAAGGGGCATTTTTAATCCAATTGGCATAACATTCCATTCGTAATGTCCAACAAGTACTATAAAAGCAGTTTATACCTGTCTTTTTCATCAATTTGAATTTGCCAATACCCTGATTTTAAATCAAATTTAGAAAATATATTTGACTCGTATAACTCGTCTAATTGTAAGGCCCCATTCCCGGAACGCTTACAGCTGGTCATCATTGCACACAAAGCATAAACATACATTAAATTTACCAAAATATTGCAGCGGAATTCTTTTAAACAAACCATTTCATTATAATTGCTTTTGCAAAATAATACATTTCAGTTAACTGTTACAAAATATCACTCGTTGCATTACATCACAAAAACATTATAATTCAACAACGGATGCCATCCAAAATACCAAGTAGCTGCCCCGTGCCATCCTCAGCAACATTACCTGCCAACTGGAAATTACATAAAAGTCATCGTTGCTGAGTGAGTTCTAGTTTTATAAATAAAATACTTTTCTTTCGATTTAAAACCGTACTTTACTTTCGTAAGCGATCATACATCATACGTACAAATAGATAATCTCATTATTATCTTTCATTATCGACAACTTACATTCATTCATTCTCTTTCTTATCGTACATTTCATTCGATCATTATTACTTCCACTTCTCTATGCTCCAGGATAATGCCTCGAGCTATACCCCAAACATCATGCACAAGGCGGGTACTGGACCGAAGACTATAATAGACTTCAAACATCATGCCCGAGGCGGGCCCAGCACCGGGGTATCATCATTTGGACCATGCCATGTGCTATACCCCAACATCATGCACAAGGTGGGTACTGGACCGAAGACTATAAATAGACTTCAAACATCATGCCCGAGGCGGGCCCAGCACCGGGGTAAGCGACAATGGTCCCGTACATATGGTCAGTCACAAAGACTAGACCCCAGTGTGTATCCTTCTGGGGTAGCTAACCCGCACACCGTTGAGCTAACACCCTTCATTGGGTGTGAACCTCCTTACAGTGCTTGCAAGACTTTTCTTACTTCAGATCGTTCATTAATGCATGCATTCATTCTTTCTTACAACACATTAGTTATCTTCCACTTTCGTTAAATACTACTTTACATAAGCATATTCATGCGTCACGCCACGAAGGACACGACATAAACATAACATGGAACAACATCATCACAACAGCATACAAAGCATGCAAATCGTAAACAAGCACAGTCCCCCATAAAACCTCCTTTCTTCACACTTAAGCTCTACACCCTAAAATCTTAGAAAATTCTGTCTCTTTAAAGAAATGAGGATGAGCAAACAAATGCGAATGAATAAACAAATGCGGATGAATAAACAAATGCGGATGAACACCTCAGAAAATATTCCAAGTGTCCAAAGAATGCGCATGAACCAAATGCGGATGACTAAAGCAAATGTGCATGGACAAACCGATGCGGATGAACATACAACAAATGCGGATGAACACTTAGCAAATGCGGGTGAACAAAATAGTCGATGTGTTCACCAAATGCGGATGAAGACTTAACTAATGGGGATGAACAACACTTTTGCAAATATGCAAACTTAATGCGGATGATCAACTAACCTGAGACCGCATCTTACACTATAATCAGTTCCCAATCCTCATCCTTATACATTCATTGCACCGATCTAGCATGCTAAACTCTTAAAACAAGCATACAACCACATAAACCAAGCAAAACATGCAGGCCCTAACACACCCACTAAAAGAACAGGGCCAAACTTACGGTACAACATACTGGACATATTAAAAAGTTAGTTACATAAAATTCCAGCCCCAAACAAGTTTAAAACATAGAAATCGGGGATCTAGAACTCATCTTAGCAGCCTTCGAGTATGACTTCCTTCAAACCCGTTTGCACAATGAGTTCAACCACCTATAAACCCACAAAAAACACACACCCGAACACAACAAAACACACATAAGCACACAACCGAGGCATAGGCCGGCAAGAACAACTTAAACCAAGAATTCTTACCTTGAATTCAAATTCTTCTTCTTCTTCTCTCTAAAACCGAAGCTCTTCTCTGATTTCCTCTCTACAATCCGGTGAAAGAAAATATGCAGAAAGGTGTGGGCGGCCATCACCTTTTGCACCCACTTTTTATACTTTTTGTCCTTTTGACACATTTAGCCCCTCAACTTGGTTAAATTGTGTTTTTCTTCCTTTTATACCCGTTTATTTCTTCTTTTTCTCGTCTTTTAAAATTTTCCGGGTGTTACAAGTCCACCCCCCTTATATAGGTTTCGTCCTTGAAACCTATTATTCCTCGAATAGATATAGGTAATACTGCCTCATCTCTTCTTCAGTCTCCACGTAGACTCGGATCCCTTCCTGTGCTTCCACTGTACAAGCACCAGGGGAACCACTTTATTCCTTAACCTCTTCTCCTTGCGATCAATGATTGCCACCGGTTGCTCCACATAATTGAGCCTTTCATCAACTTCAATGTCTTCCAGTGGTACAACCATATCTTCATCAGCTAAACACTTCCGCTGATGAGATACATGGAATGTAGGGTGAATTTCACTTAACTCATCGGTTAACTCCTACCTGTAGGCCACCTCTCCTACTCGAGCAATGATTCGGAAAGGCCCTATATATCTTGAGCTCAACTTTCCCCGCTTTCTAAACCGAATGATCCATTTCCACGGAGAGGCTTTCAACATAACTCTATCTCCCACCTTGAACTCAATTGGTCTACGTCTCTTGTCAGCATACGACTTTTGTCTATCCTTAGCTGTCTTCATATAGGCTTTGATCCTTTCAAGCTTCTCAGGCGTAGCCTCGATCACCTCAATACTTCCCAACTCTCTCTAACCAATATCACCCCAACAAACGGGTGTTCTACATCTCCTACCGTATAGCATCTCATAAGGGGCATACCAATGCTGGCATCATAACTGTTATTGTATGAGAACTGCGCTAACGGTAAGTGGTCATCCTAACTACCTCCAAAATCAATGACGCATGCCTGAAGCATATCCTCAAGTGTCTGAATGGTTCTCTCCGACTGACCATCAGTCTGTGGATGATAAGCCGTGCTGATGTGTAACCTCGTCCCCATTGCATCATGAAATCTCTTCCAGAACTTAGATGTAAACCGAGTGTCACGATCAGAACAATAGACACCGGTACACCATGACGAGTTACAATCTCTTTGATGAATAGATCCGCTAACATCTCAGACGAATACGTAGTGAGCACTCTTCGTCAAACGGTCGACTACCACCCATATGGCATCGTATCCGTTCGTGGTACGCAATAGCTTCGTGACAAAATCCATGGTGATATGCTCCCACTTCCACTCGGGTATATCCAAAGGTTGGATCTTACCATATGGCTTCTGATGCTCCGCCTTCACTTGCAAGCAAGTAAGGCACTTACTCACGTACTCCACTACGTCACGCTTCATACCCAGCCACCAATAATCTTTCTTCATATCTTGATACATCTTCGTGGCACCGGATGAATGGAGTATATAGTCTTGTGAGCTTCGTCCATGATCTTCCCACGTAGATACCCATAACGAGGAATCCACATTCGTCCGAATCGGGTTCTAACACCGAGAGTGTTTTCACCCAATTCCGCGACTAGACCTCTCAACCTTTCAGAGTTAAGATGATCTTCCTTCAACGCCTCATTTTGAAACTCCTTGACCTGCTTCATCACATCAGAGGTCATAACCAACTGATAAGCCTTCACCCGAATCAGCTCGGGTCTCTCTTTTCAGCTGAGGTCATCCGCTACTATGTTGGCTTTGCCAGGATGGTAATGGATTTCACAATCATAATCCTTTATCAGTTCCAACCATCTCCTTTGCCTCATGTTCAAATCCTTCTGCTCGAAGAAGTACTTCAAGCTCTTGTGGATAGTGAAGATGGTGCACCTCGTCCCGTACAGGTAGTGTCTCCAAATTTTTAATGCAAAGACCACAGCTGCTACTCCAAATCATGAGTAGGGTAATTAACCTCATGAACCTTCAATTGTGGGGATGCGTAAGCTATAACCTTTCCTCGCTGCATCAGTACGCAACCTAATCCCGAGTAAGAAGCATCTAAATAAACCACCAAATCCTCGCTCCCTTCGGGTAATGATAATACAGGAGCTTGAGTCAACCTCGTCTTCAACTCTTCAAAAGCCTTCTCTTGCTCTTGACCCCAAACAAACTTCACGTCCTTACGGGTCAACTTGGTCAGTGGAGAAGCTATCTTAGAGAAGTCTTGAATGAATCTCCTATAAAAGCCCGCCAACCCCAAGAAACTACGGATCTCAGATGGCATCCTTGCAGACTTCCATTGCATCACAGCTTCCACTTTTGCCGGGTCCACCATAATCCCATCGGGATTTACCACGTGACCCAAGAACTGAACTTCGCGCAACCAAAACGCGCACTTGGAGAACTTAGCATACACTTCTCCCTTCTCAACATCTCTAACACCTCTCGAATGTGACCATCATGCTCCTCCTTGCTCTTCGATTAATCAAGATATCATCGATGAACACAATCACTGATTTATCCAACATCGGCCGACACACTCGATTTATCAGATCCATAAAAGCAGTTGGCGCGTTGGTTAAACCGAAAGATATAACAAGGAACTCGTAGTCTCCATAACGCGTATGAAAAGCTGTTTTAGGAATATCCTGCTCCTTCACCTTCAACTGATGGTAACCAGATCGGAGATCTATTCTCGAAAACCAACTGGCACCTTGGAGCTGATCAAACAGGTCATCAATCCTCGGTAATGGATACCGATTCTTCACCGTCAACTTGTTCAGCTCGCGGTAGCCAATACACATCCTCATACTACTGTCCTTCTTCTTTACAAACAAAACCGGGGCACCCCATGGAGAGATACTCGGTCTAATGAACCCCTTATCAAGCAACTCTTGCAGTTGCTCCATCAATTCCTTTAGCTCAGAGGGGGCTAACCGATACGGTGCCTTAGTAACAGGTTGGGCCCTGGGTATCAGGTCGATCTGAAACTCAATCTCACGGTCCGGCGGTACACCTGGTAAATCTTCTGGGAACACGTCTGGGAAGTCACACACAACCGGTACATCAGACAATTGTGGTGTTGGCGTATCAACATCTTTTACGTAGGCCAAGTAGGCACTACATCCACGCCTCATGCACTTTCCCGCCACCGCCATCAAAATCACCTTCGGAATCGTAGTAACTCGATCACCGTAAATCGTCACCGAACTCCCGTTAGGCGCTGTCAGTGCAATCATCTTCTTGCGACATACGATATTTGCCTCGTAGGCTTCTAACCAGTCCATTCCCAGGACTACATCGAAACCGCGTAAGGTCATCACAAATGGTCTAACAGGAAAATTATGACCTTCTACCTCTATGACATAGCCTTCCATCATCCCAGAAATCCAGGTAGACTTACCTATGGCAGTTTCTACAACGAAGGGATCGTCAATACTCCTACTCCTTAAAGGCAACTTAGCACAAAAGGCAGCAGAAATGAAGCTCTTACTAGCACCAGAATCAAATAACACAGAGGCAAGAGTTTGGTTTACTAGGAACGTACCTGACACAACATTGGGGTCCGTCCTAGCCTTCTCCTGGGTCATTGTGAATGCTCTGGCGCTTACTTTCCGCCCTTCGGTTCTGGTCGTCTTCTTCGCTCCAGAACTCTCAGCCCTTGGCTTCTTGCATTCCCTGCTCATGTGACCCTCTCCACCACAGTTAAAACATCTGGCCATACGACAATCCTTTGCTATATGCCCTGTCCTCCCACACAGGAAACATACATTCAATCCCCGCTTGCATTCTCTAAAATGCTCCTCTCCATATTTTCCACACCTCTTCGACCCCGTAACAGATGTGACCATACGCCGGTCATCCACCCGTGCACGCTTGAGGTTTTTTGGGGCACCACCCCTACCAAACCTCTTCCCGTTCCAGTTCCGATCACCACCACCCTTCTTACTCACCTCAGCCACCACCACTTCCCGTTCATCATACAGCCTCCCTGCCAGATCAACTACTGACCTAAACGTGCTCGGTCGGGCGGCGATCATGTGCCTGCGGATGCCCGCTAGCAAGCCCTGAATGTATCTCTTAATCTTTCGTGACAAGGGTGTCACCTGATCCAGCACCAGCCGTGCCATCTCATTGAATTTGGTGGTATATTGCTGATGTGTCATGGTTCCCTCCTCCAGCTGTAGGAACTCCCTCTCAACCTTGTCGAGCTCTCGGTGAGGACAAAACTCCTCGATCACCAGTTTCTTCAACTCATTCCACCTCATCCTGCCAATCGCTCTACTACCCTCGCCTGGACAATATTGTCCCATAAACATAGGGCCGAGTCCACAAATGAATGGGTTTCGAACTTCACCTTCTGATCTTCCCGGCACTCCCTGATATCTAGAACAGCTTCCATCTCTCTCACCCACCGCTGAGCAGCAGCCGCAGTGCCATTTCCGTCAAAAGTCGGGGGCTTGCATCTTGGAAATGCCCCATAGTTACAGCCTCGTGCTATCTCCTGCACAGGCTCTTCTCCTTCTTCTTCACTGGAGACAACAGTCTCAGTCTCCTGATACTCCCTTATTCCTGAGGACCTATTCCTTTCTTTCCTTTCCCCTTCTTGCACAACTTTGATCACTTCAGTCACCACAGACGGTAAGATTGTCTGCATGACCTGGTGAACCTCTTCCACCACCGCCTCCTTCACTAAGTCCCTTAAGTTAGCACTCTTTCACCGCCTTCTGGATGAGGGGTATCGGGCTCTTCATGAGCCACCTCTTTAGCCCTAGGCCTTCCTCTCGTGACCCGTGGTCCAGCACCAGGTCCACCACAACCTCCACCTCGAGAAGCCTTTGAAGATCTACCACCGGCCATCCTCAAACATGCTATAAGATTCAAACACTAACACGGTCATTCAAGGTAATAGCTCAGTTTATGTCAAGTATAGCAAGTCCCGAATTACAGTGGCCAGTTGTGATTAGCCACTTACTTTACTCTTCATACCCCAAGCATTTCCTATCCTGACTTCATCAGTATCTAAATCTACTAAGAAGCACATAAATCACATAACATGCGCACATAATAACGGTTAACATCAAGAAAACACCTGATGGCACGTAGCTACTCGGACTGGCATCCCTTCCCTTTGTCCCATTCCCAGTTTAAGTTTAGGTTTCTTTTGAAAATATTTACCCGTTTCACTTAAACTTTGGCTCTGATACCAACTTGTAAGGCCCCATTCCCGGAACGCTTACAGCTGGTCAATCATTACACACAAAGCATAAAACATACATTAACTTTACCAAAATATTGCAACGGAATTCTTTTAAACAAACCATTTCATTATAATTGCTTTTGCAAAATAATACATTTCAGTTAACTGTTACAAAATATCACTCGTTGCATTACATCACAAAAACATTATAATTCAAACAACGGATGCCATCCAAAAATGCCAAGTAGCTGCCCCATGCCATCCTCAGCAACATTACCTGCCAACTGGAAATTACATAAAAGTCAGCGTTGCTGAGTGAGTTCTAGTTTTATAAATAAAATATTTTTCTTTCGATTTAAAACCGTACTTTACTTTCGTAAGCGATCATACATCATACGTACAAATAGATAATCTCATTATTATCTTTCATTATCGACAACTTACATTCATTCATTCTCCTTCTTATCGTACATTTCATTCGATCATTATTATTTCCACTTCTCTATGCTCCAGGATAATGCCTCGAGCTATACCCCAAACATCATGCACAAGGCGGGTACTGGACCAAAACTATAAATAGACTTCAAACATCATGCCCGAGGCGGGCCCAACACCAGGGTATCATCATTTGGACCATGCCATGTGCTATACCCCAAACATCATGCACAAGGCGGGTACTGGACCGAAGACTATAAATAGACTTCAATCATCATGCCCGAAGCGGGCCCAACACCGGGGTAAGCGACAATGGTCCCGTACGTATGGTCAGTCACAAAGACTAGACCCCAGTGTGCATCCTTCTGGGGTAGCTAACCCGCACACCATTGAGCTAACACCCTTCATTGGGTGTGAACCTCCTTACAGTGCTTGCAAGACTTTTCATACTTCCGATCATTCATTAATGCATGCATTCATTCTTTCTTACATCACATTAGTTATCTTCCACTTTCGTTAAATACTACTTTACATAAGCATATTCATGCGTCACGCCACGAAAGGACACGACATAAACATAACATGGAACAACATCATCACAACAGCATACAAAGCATGCAAATCGTAAACAAGCACAGTTCCCCATTAAACCTCCTTTCTTAACACTTAAGCTCTACACCCCAAAATCTCAGAAAATTATGTCTCCTTAAACAAATGTGGATGAATAACAAATGCGGATGAATAAACAAATGCGGATGAACACCTCAGAAAATATTCCAAGTGTCCCAAAGAAATGCGCATCAACCAAATACGGATGACTGAAGCAAATGCGCATGGACAAAACCAATGCGGATGAACACTTAGCAAATGCGGGTGAACAAAATAGTCGATGTGTTCACCAAATGCGGATGAAGACTTAACTAATACGGATGAACAACACTTATGAAAATATGCAAACTTAATGCGAATGATCAACTAACCTAAGACCGCATCTTACACTATAATCAGTTCACAATCCTCATCCTTATACATTCATCACACCGTTCTAGCATGATAAACTCTTAGAACAAGCATACAACAACATAAACCGAGCAAAACATGCAGGCCCAAACACACCCACTAAAAGAACACGGCCAAACTTACTGTACAACATACTGGACATATTAAAAAGTTAGTTACATGCAATTCCAGCCCCAAAACAAGTTTAAAACATAGAAACCGGGGATCTAGAACTCACCTTAGCAGCCTTCGATTATGACTTCCTTCAAACCCGTTTGCACAATGAGTTCAACCACCTAGAAACCCACAAAAAAACACACACCCGAACACAACAAAACACACATAAGCACACAACCGAGGCATAGGCTGGCCAAGAACAACTTAAAACCAAGAATTCTTACCTTGATCTCGAATTCTTCTTCTTCCTTCTCTCTAAAACCGAAGCTCTTCTCTGATTTCTCTCTCTACAATCCGGTGAAAAGAAAATATGTAGAAAGGTGTGGGCGGCCAACACCTTTGGCACCCACTTTTTATACTTTTTGTCCTTTTGACACATTTAGCCCCTCAACTTGGGTTAAATTGTGTTTTCTTTCTTTTATTCCCGTTTATTTCTTCTTTCTCGTCTTTTAAAATTTTCCGGGTGTTACACTAATAAATCCTTTTTATTAGGTATAAGATACCTAATCCATTTCAAAACCTTATTTAGCGGTTTATAATTAATTACTAATCTTGATACACCTCTTTCTTGTTCAGAATGTTTATTAATATAAAGGTTGTACATGACCATGGAGACTTTGAATTTCTTATTAAATTCTTGTTTAAAAGAGATTTTATTTCTTGTTTACATAATTCCATATATTAAGAATTCATTTGACAAGGTCTCGCCTTGGTCGAGATTTGACTTTCATTAAAGTTTTCTTCGTATGGAAGTGAAACAATATGTTTCTTTCTATCCCAGAAAGCATTGGGATGATCATTACATATTTGTAAGCTAAATTGATGTTTTATGAATTTAATATTTTCTTGTAATTTTGGATTATTTAATCTTTCTTGAAGATTTAAAGAAAATATTTCTTCCTATAAAAAATTAATTTGATTTATCTTTGCTTTCAGCAAATCATTTCTTAAATTATTCAATGTCCTTGTTATTAGATTACAGATAAATTTAAAAAAAAATTTCTTTCCCCTCATACGTACCAGTTATTCCAGTACGGTCTACGTTTCTTAAAGGAAAGATTTTATCAAAGAAAGGGCTTCCAAGTATAACTTGGTTTTCAAGATTCTTTACTAGTACAAAGCTTGTACTAATACAGGTATTATCTTGGCAAATAAAAGCCTGAGGAATTTTATAATTTACCTCTAACTTACCTTTCCCAGCATGACTGAGAGTATGAGTAGTTTTATAATAGTATTTAGTAGGAATTAATCCTTCATGTATACAATTTAAATCTACGCCGCTATCAAAGAGTGCAATTACTTCTATTAAGAAATCATTTCCTATTAATAGTTTAATTTTTTCATGCTATTTTTGAGAAGTAATAATTTCTCTTATATTTTTCAGATATAATTCTGATTCTTCTATTTGTTGCATGTTTAATTTATCTTTTTTCTAGACATATTATTCTATGATCTAGTTCTTTATTATTTTGTTGTAAAATATTTATTTCTGATTTTAAATTATCAATTTCCCTTTTTAATTGTTGTAAATCAACAGGTTTTTTATCTTTATTTCTCTGATTTAATTGAATTTTTAACTCAGCCAGAGAAAATGGTTTTTGATCTTTAGAATTTAAACAAGAAGGACCTTCTTCTTGTTTTTTCCTATATGAAGAGATTATTTTCTCTTTAATCTGTGAATCGTCTACCACTTTTAATAATTTATTATTTCACTTGTTAATACATTTATTTCCATATTTTTAAATTGTGAAATTATTTGATAAATATCTTCTTCTTCTTCTTCTGAAGTATTATTACAACAATTGTTTTTGCAACAGTTTTCTTCTTCAGAGGAAGAGTATAAGCTTTCATTTTCTAAAATATTTAAATCTTCATTAGAAAATTGATCAGATCTAGAATCTGATTCTAATAATATTTTTGACATTTGATTTCTTAAATCTTCATCTTCTAGCTTATTAAGCTTCTTCCTAACCCAACAAGTTTTTGCTTTGTGACCTATTTTTCCGCATTTTTTTACAAATCAATTTTCACTTATATGTCTTATACGAAGGTTTATGTTCCTCGTATTTTTGAATTCTTTTATTCTTTCTATCTTCCCTTTTACTTTTTCTTTTTTGATGTTGATAAGGATTAGATTTTTTAATCTTTCTAGTATTACTTGAGGTTTCTCCTATACCGAGTTGGCTACAGAATTCACCTAATTGTTTATTTTCATTTAAAGAATGTTTTTTAATTTGTTGGTTAATTTAATTTCATTACATAAATTTAAACCTTCTTGAATACAAGTTCCTATTAACTTGCCATAAGTATACTCATCATAATTTATACTTATTCCTCCTTTTCTAAGGTTATTCCTAACCCTTTCTGCAAATAAATAAGGGAGGCCATCTACGAATTTTGACTTCCAATGTGAGCTATTAGACTCAGGGAGTTCCATTACTCTGCTTAGGAAAGTATCCTTATACCACCTAAAAGATGTTAGGGTTCTACACCTAAGATTTTGTAGAAGAGTCCTAATATTTTCCGAATTATCAGACCATCTGCCTGTAAAATGATCTATGATATTAACTATTAAAGTATAAACTGAGTTGTTTTCAACAACACCATTATCCTCTTTTGTACTATTAAGAATTTCTTGTCTATCTGAATCTGATAGATAATTATCCCACCAACCTTTAAGTTGGCCCGTAAATCCTGATATAATCATCTGAGCTATTGTTATAGTCGTATTCTTATTATTCTGGCAAATCGTGCTATACATAAGCATCCTATGGATAGTATTATAAATCTACCCTTCTGTTTGACCATCTATGTTCCATTCATAGATCATTTTTCCACTATACGAATTATTCACTATGTATTCTTGTTCTTCTATTAGAACATCCTGTGGAGTAGGCCTAGGATAATAATACATCCTTTTAATTCGTCTTATTAGCAAACTTAGATAACTTCATGATCTCATCATTGATTTTTTGCTTATAATCTTCTTCTTTTAGACTATCTTCAAAGTCTGTTAATGTATTTATTTTCAAATTTTTTAGAATATTAATTGAATCATTTAATGTTTGCATAAGATTTTTTTTAGATTTTGTTTTGAAATCTGTTACCTTAGGAGGTAATTGAATACTAGGAGTAGCAATAGATTCCTTTTTTTTTATCTGGTCATTTATTATGGCATTTTGTTTTTCTTTGAAATGACATAATATTTTATCCATTTTCTTTGAAATGTCTTGGAGTTGTTATCCAATTATTATCAAATAAAGATTTGAATAATTTTGTTGTTTTATTAAACTATTTATATGAGAAATCGTTATATGTAAGGTTTCACCTTCCAATAATTTTTGAAAAGCTTGATAATACCTTTCTTCTCCTTGTTTTTCTATTTTAAAACCATTGGTAGGAAGGAAAGCATTTGAAACTATGTTTCCATTAATATTAAAATTTCTTCTGCCCTTGTCTGAGTTTTATGGTTTTCTCCTCTTTTCCATAAAAGGCCCCGCCTCTTATGGTATCAGAGCCATTGTAATTCTGTCTATGTATGAGTGCATGTTTCAACACTTAATCTGATATTCAAATATGAATATTTTAATATCAGAACATACTGTTAAAAATAGTATGGAGGAAGAATATGATATTCCTCATAATTTAGATTTATTAAATAAATGGACTATTCCAAAAATTGATTACAAACTAATATATAAATTAGGAACTTTTAAAAAATTGGGATTAAAACAACCGAGGAAACATTTTCCTTAAACACAGATGAAATGATAATAAAATTGTTATCAAAAAGATATTTACAAAAATATAAAAAAGAATACAAATTTATTCATATAGGTCTTGTACAAATTGCATTTAAGCCTTTGTGTAACACCCGAAATATTTTTATAAAGGCCAAAGTTGAAGGGTGAAAAGTGTAAAATGGTACAAAAGTCAAAAGTGGGTGTATAAAGAGCATGGTCGCCATGCTCCTTCTGTTGCTGCTTTCCGAAGAAGAAAAGAAAGAAAGAAAGCTAGGATTCATGTTTTCTCTCGGTCGAATTGTGTAGAAGAAGAAGATTATTCAAGGTTAGTAGGTTTTTGTGATTAATTGGTTCGGTTTCTTTGAGGTTTCAACCTTAGAAACTGATTTCTATGTGTTCTTGGTGTTTGGGTGTTTGTTTTGGCTTGTTCTAGGTGTTTGAACTCTTGTGCACGCAAGTTGGGAGGAGATTCACTTGCCTGCTACAATAGGTGAGTTCTAGGACCCCGATTCTATGTTATTTTAAACTTCTTTGAGGCTGAAAATGCATTTAAAATGTTTTACAACCGTTGTATATGATAACTGTGTATGTATGTGTATGAACTTCTATGTTCTATGAGGTTGTAAGCTTGTCCTAAGAGTTTAGCATGATAGATCGATGTTAAGAATGTATGAAAATGAGGTTTTAGAACTGGTTGTAGCATAAGTCTCATTTACAGGTCTGATGGTTCATCCGCATTTACATTGTGATAATCGCCTAAGTGTTTTGTTCGCCAGCATTTACAGTTGTTCACCCGCATTAGCCTAAATTCAGCCTAAGTGTCCATCAGCATTTCTTTTTATACATGCGTATTTGCTACAGTGTCCATCAGCATTTCTTTTAAGACAGAATAATTACCAAGTGTTCACCCGCATTCACTTTTGTTCATCCACATTTGCAAGTGTTCACACGCATTCACTTTCGTTCATCCGCATTTGCAAGTGTTCGCTCGCATTCACTTTTGTTCATCCGTATTTGCAAGTGTTCACCCGCATTCACTTTTGTTCATCCGCATTTGCAAGTGTTCACCCGCATTCACTTTTGTTCATCTGCATTTGCAAGTGTTCACCCGCATTAGTTTTTGTTCACCCGTATTGGTTTTGTTCACCCGCATTTCTTTAAGACTTAAGGAATTTTCTGGAATTTTGGAAGATCAAATTAGGGTTTAACCATGGTTGACTTGATGCTTGTACCTGATTATCTTATTCATGTTATGGGCTGTTATTATATGCCTATTATGATATTAACATGTGACTTTATGTGGTTTGCCTATGATCATAAAGTATTATTATTAATCAAGTGAAAGATTAATATTAACGAAAAGTGGAACATAAAGAATGAAAAGACTTTCAAGTAAAAATTTGCAGCAGGTGCACGACCATGTTGTCGTTAGCTCAACTTTGTACGGTTTAGCTAACCCAAAGGATGTACACAGGGTCAATCTTTAAGATTGAGGGGACCACTGTTGCTGCCCCGGTACTGGTGCCAGCATATGTGCACCACGGATGGAGTCTATTTATAGACTTCAAGGGCCAGTACCAGGTTTATGCACATTATATGGAGGGCATAGCACTTTGATCCATATCGACAGTGAAAGATAATAATAAATAAGCAAGAAAGAGAATGGTGATGATATAATGGATATGATTTGTATGTATGACGTGTGATCACATCCGAAAGAAAGATAAGATATTTTCTTTAGGATGTATTTTGTATACAAATCTATCAAGATATTTTTATGATTTTAAAACTAGAACTCACTCAGCAAAGCTGACTTTTATGCGTTTTCAGTTGGCAGGTAATTTGCTGAGAATGGCACTCGGGGAGGCTACTCGTCGGGATTTGACTGACATCCATTCATGATCTATAACATTGTTGTTTTGTAATGCAAATTAAGGGTCTTTTGTAACTATTAACAAACCTGTATTGCTTAGCAACAATGTTTATAAAGATAATGAATGGCTTCTAAATGTTTAAATTCCTCTGCATTGTGATAATGAATTATGAAATGTTTTATGAATAGTGCCGTGAATGTCCAAATGTGGGGGCCTTACACTTTGACTCTAGAAGGCTTAACAGAAAGTTTTGTAGCAGCTCTTAGAGATGCTAGAAACTTAAATTGGAAACAATCCCTTATGGGAATTGTTCAATCTAGTATGGCTCATGGCCCAGTTTATTTTAATGTTTATCCTAATTTGCAATTATCATTGTCTGATGTCAATATTTTAGATTCTTTAATTTTGAATGTTAAAACATATGGCAACAATTATGTACCAGGATCAGAGGTAATATGTATCTATTATAGGATTTATTACAAGCCTTTGTTTATGCTTAATCCTCACAGTAAAATGGTAGATAAACCTTTAAATGAAACTATTCTTGTAGAAACTAATTTTAGTAAAGCTAATATTACAACTAGAAGAAGAATTAAATGGAAAGAAATTAATTTTCCAGAAAATTGGGTATTAGATAAAGTTAGCCCATCTCAACAATATGTGGATAATAATCCAATAAATATTTCACAAACTAATGAAGGGTCAGTACAAATACAATTTGAAAATAATAAAATAAAATATGAACCCTCCTTATCAAATTCTGTGTCATCACACTATTATATTTCTCCTGTAGATTACACAGTTAGAAGTCCTTCTAGGGCATCAACATCTAGAGTTAGGGAAGAATTTCCTGAACGAAAAATAGATGAATTAAGAATAAACTCGGATAATATAGTTCGAGGAATTAGAATAAACCCGGAACTAACCGAATCAAAATAAATTTTGTATAAATATGAATCCAAAAGAAAAATTAGATTTCACCCCCGGATGACCGGTAAGAGAAGAAATCTCTAATGAATTTCTCCAACCCAAATGAGAATTATTTAAAACATGGTTTTTCAAAAATTTTGAAAAAGCAGACAAATAATTCTTTAGAAAAGAATATTATGATGAGTTAAGTGAAAAACAAGAGATTATACCTTTTGTTCCATGGTTTATTGAAAAATACACTAATAGTATTATTTCTGTTATAGAAAGAAATTTTAATATTAATGGAAACATAGTCTCAAATGTTTTCACTCCTACCAATGGTTTTAAAATAGAAAAACAAGGAGAAGAAAGGTATTATCAAGCTTTTCAAAAATTATTGGAAAGTGAAACCTTACGGATAACGATTTCTCATATAAATGGTTTAATAAAACAACAAAATTATTCAAATCTTTATTTGATAATAATTGGAGAACAACTCCAAGACATTTCAAAGAAAATGGATAAAATATTATGCCATTTCAAAGAAAAACAAGGTGTCATAATAAATGACCAGATAAAAGAAAAGGAATCTATTGCTACTCCTAGTATTCAATTACCTCCTAAGGTAACAGATTTCAAAACGAAATCTGAAGAAAATCTTATGCAAACATTAAATGATTCAATTAATATTCTAAAAAATCTAAAAATTAATATATTAACAGACTTTGAAGATAGTCTAAAAGACGAAGATTATAAGCAAAAGATCAATGATGAGATCATGAAGTTATCTAAGTTTGCTAATAAGCCGACTCAAAGGATGTATTATTATCCTAGGCCTACTCCACAGGATGTTCTAATAGAAGAACAAGAATACATAGTGAATAATTCGTATAGTGGAAAAATGATCTATGAATGGAACATAGATGGTCAAACAGAAGGCAGATTTTTAATACTGTCCATAGGATGCTTATGTATAGCACTATTTGCCAGAATAATAAGAATACGACTAAAACAATAGCTCAGATGATTATATCAGGATTTACAGGCCAACTTAAAGGTTGGTGGGATAATTATCTATCAGATTCAGATAGACAAGAAATTCACAATAGTACAAAAGAGGATAATGGTGTTGTTGAAAACAACTCAGTTTATACTTTAATAGTTAATATCATATAACATTTTACAGGCAAATGGTCTGATAATTCGGAAAATATTAGGACTCTTCTACAAAATCTTAAGTGTAGAACCCTAACATCTTTTAGGTGGTATAAGGATACCTTCCTAAGCAGAGTAATGGAACTTCCTGAGTCTAATAGCTCACATTGGAAGTCAAAATTTGTAGATGGCCTCCCTTATTTATTTGAAGAAAGGGTTAGGAATAACCTTAGAAAAGGAGGAATAAGTATAAATTATGATGAGTATACTTATGGCAAGTTAATAGGAACTTGTATTCAAGAAGGTTTAAATTTATGTAATGAAATTAAATTAAACCAACAAATTAAAAAACATTCTTTAATGAAAAGAAACAATTAGGTGAATTCTGTAGCCAATTCGGTATAGGAGAAACCTCAAGTAATACTAGAAAGATTAAAAAATCTAATCCCTATCAACATCAAAAAAGAAAAAGGAAAAGGGAAGATAAAAAGAATAAAAGAATTCAAAAATACGAGGAACAAAAACCTTCGTATAAGACATATAAGTCAAAATTGATTTGTAAAAAATGCGGAAAAATAGGTCACAAAGCAAAAAATTGCTGGGTTAGGAAAAGCTTAATAAGCTAGAAGATGAAGATTTAAGAAATCAAATTTTAAAAGTATTATTAGGATCAGATTCTGGATCTGATCAATCTTCAAATGAAGATTTAAATATTTTAGAAAATGAAAGCTTATACTCTTCCTCTGAAGAAGAAAAACTATTGCTGTAATAATACTTCAGAAGAAGAAGAAGAAAATATTTATCAAATAATTTCACAATTTAAAAATATGGAAATAAATGTATTAACAAGTGAAATAATAGAATTATTAAAAGTGGTAGACGATCCACAGATTAAAGAGAAAATAATCTCTTCATATATGAAAAAACAAAAAGAAGGTCATTCTTGTTCAAATTCTAAAGATCAAAAACCATTTTCTCTGGCTGAGTTAAAAATTCAATTAAACCAGAAAAATAAAGATAAAAAACCTGTTGATATACAACAATTAAAAAGGGAAATTGATAATTTAAAATCAGAAATAAAGATTTTACAACAAAATAATAAAGAACTAAATGATAGAATAATTTGTCTAGAAAAAGATAAATTAAACATGTAACAAATAGAAGAATCAAAATTATATCTGAAAAATATAAGAGAAATTATTACTTCTCAAAAATGGCATGGAAAAATTAAACTATTAATAGGAAATGATTTCTTAATAGAAGTAATTGTACTCTTTGATAGCGGCGTAGATTTAAATTGTGTACAGGAAGGATTAATTCCTACTAAATACTATTATAAAACTACTCATACTCTCAGTCATGCTGGGAAAGGTAAGTTAGAGGTAAATTATAAAATTCTTCAGGCTTTTATTTGCCAAGATAATACCTGTATTAGTACAAGCTTTGTACTAGTAAAGAATCTTGGAAACCAAGTTATACTTGAAAGCCCTTTCTTTGATAAAATCTTTCCTTTAAGAAACATAGACCGTACTGGAATAACTGGTACGTATGAGAGGAAAGAAATTGTTTTTAAATTTATCTCTAATCCAATAACAAGAACATTGAATAATTTAAGAAATGATTTGCTAAAAGCAAAGATAAATCAAATTAAATTTTTACAGGAAGAAATATTTTCTTTAAATCTTCAAGAAAGATTAAATAATCCAAAATTACAAGAAAAGATTAAATTCATAGAACACCAATTTAGTTTACAAATACGTAATGATCATCCCAATGCTTTCTGGGATAGAAAGAAACATATTGTTTCACTTCCATATGAAGAAAACTTTAATGAAAGTCAAATCTCGACCAAGGCGAGACCTTGTCAAATGAATTCTGAATATATGGAATTATGTAAACAAGAAATAAAATCTCTTTTAAACAAGAATTTAATAAGAAATTCAAAGTCTCCTTGGTCATGTACAACCTTTTATGTTAATAAACATTCTGAACAAGAAAGAGGTGTACCAAGATTAGTAATTAATTATAAACAGCTAAGTAAGGTTTTAAAATGGATTAGGTATCCTATACCTAATAAAAATGATTTATTAGACAAGTTATACGAGTCAAATATATTTTCTAAATTTGATTTAAAATCAGGGTATTGGCAAGTTCAAATTGATAAAAAAGACAGGTATAAAACTGCTTTTACAGTACCTGTTGGACATTACGAATGGAATGTTATGCCATTTGGATTAAAAAATGCCCCTTCAGAATTCTAAAATATTATGAATGACATTTTCATCCTTTATAGTGGATTTATCATCGTTTATATTGATGATATACTTGTATTTTCAAAAGATATTGAAACTCATTTTAAACATTTAGAAATATTCATAAATATAATCTTAAAAAATGGTTTAGTTATATCTAGACCAAAGATGTCGCTTTTTCAAACTAAAGTCGGATTTTTAGGTCATAATATTAACCAAGGAAATATAATTCCAATTAATAGAAGTATTGAATTTGCATCCAAATTTCCGGATGAGATTTTAGAAAAAACCCAATTACAAAGATTTCTTGGAAGTCTAAATTACATTCTTCCTTATTATAAAAATTTAGCAGAAGACACTGCTTTACCATACGATAGGCTAAGGAAAAATCCTAAGCCATGGTCTATCGATCATACTAAAGCAGTTCAAAAGATTAAGCAAAAGGTTCAAAACCTTCCTTGCTTAATGATTGCAAACCCAGAATGAGAAAATTTTGTTGAAACTGATGCCTCAGATATAGGGTACGGAGGTGTATTAAAACAGATATCTCTAATTAATAAATAAGAATATCTTGTTAGGTTTCATTCTGGAAAATGGAATGAAAGTCAAAAGAATTATGCAACTGTTGCAAAAGAAATTCTTGCAATAGTCAAATGTGTTTTAAAACTTCAAGATGATTTATTCAACAAGAAGTTTATAATTAAAACTGTAACACCCGGGTATTTTAAAGACGGGAAAGAAGGAATAAATGTGAATAAAAGAAAGAAAACACAATTTAACCCAAGTTGAGGGGCTAAACGTGTCAAAAGGAAAAAAGTATAAAAAGTTGGTACAAAAGTGGGCATGGCCGCCCACACTATCTGCACACCACTTTTCATTCAGATTTTCTAGAGAGAGAAAGAGCAGAGTTCAGATTTTGAAGAAGGAAGAACAAGAAACAGAATCCAAGGTAAGAATTCTTGGTTTTTGAGGTGTTCGAGTTGGGTTTTAGCCTCGGTTGTATTCTTATGTGTGTATGTTGTGTTCGGGTGTGTGTTTTTGGTGGGTTTCTAGGTTGTTGAACTCATAGTGCAAACGGGTTGAAGAAGTCATACTCGAAGGTTGTCAAATGTGAGTTCTAAAACCCCCTTTTACATGTTTTAACTGGTTTTGGGGCTGGAAATGCATTTATGTATGTTTTTACGAAAATGGGTTTTGTACCTGTATGTATGTGTATGTGTGAATGTGGGTGGGTTATGATTTGGGTGATTTATGATGTTATGATTGTGCCATGTTCGTGTTATGATGCTTAGAATGCTAGAACTAAGTTAGAACATGATGAATGATGATTTGGGACTGATTATGTTATTGATATTGTAAGTTGTTTGCCCATGCGCCCAAAACCCATGTGCCCAAAACCCATGCGCCCGAATAGTATCCATGCGCCTAGAATAGTCTGAATCTGACTAAGTGTTCCATGCGCCCAAAACTGCCCATGCGCCTAGGCACTCATGCGCATGCATAGTGCCTATGCGCCTAGAAATTTGCCCAGGAGACTAAGTGTTGGGTCATGCTCCCAAATAGTGCCCATGCGCCTGAAAGTTCCCCATGCGCCTAAGTGTTCCCATGCGCCTAAGAGGTCATGCGCCTGCATAGTGCTCATGCGCCTATGCCTTAGAATATTTTCTGAAATTTAGGGAAAATGTAAAGTGTAGGCTTTGACTTGGGATGTTCCCGGGGGTAATGTAAGTTGACTTTATGATGTCATATGTGATGTGATGATGATGTTATGTATGGTATGGTTATGTTTATGTTATGTTCCTTATTACGTATATTATTTCTGTGGCTTTACGTGGTATGATTATGAAAGTAAATGGAAAGTATTATGTAATGTAAAGCGGAAGATAATGAAAAAGGGAACGTAAAGAATGAAAGAATGCATGCATTAATGAATGAATGATGTAATGAAAAGTCTTGCAAGCAATGTATGGAGGTTCACACCCAATGAAGGGTGTTAGCTCAACTGTGTGCAGGTTAGCTACCCCGGAAGGATGCACACTGGGGTCTAATCTTTGTGATTGACCATATGTATGGGACCCTCGCCGCTTACCCTAGGTACTGGAGTCAGCTTCGTGCGCAATGTTCGAGGTCTATGATAGACCTCAGGCCCAGTAACCAGCTTCGTGCATAATGTTCGGGGTATAGCACATGGCATTGGTCTGGAATGAAAGATGAATGATAATGATGAGTGTACTTGCCCCAGGCCCAAGGGTCAGCTTCGTGCACAATGTTCGGGGTACAGTACATGTCATCGGAAGTAAATGAATGTACATAAGGTACGGTAAGAAAGATAACGAATGATAAGATGACGTACGATGATGAATGAACGAAAGTTAACTATTGACGATGAAAGGAACTAATAAATTATTATCTTTGTGTACATATGATGCATGATCACATGTGAAAGTAAAGAAAGAATGGTTTTAAACGAAAGAAAAGTATTTTATTTTTATAAAACTATAACTCACTCAGCAACGCTGACTTTTATGTGTTTCCAGTTGGCAGGTAATGTAGCTGAGGATGGCACGGGGCAGCTACTTGGCATTTTTGGATGGCATCCGTTGTTTAAATTATAAGGTTTTTGTGATGTAATGCAACGAGTAATATTTTGTAATCTGTCAACGATGTATTATTTTGCAAAAGCATATATATATAAATGAAATGGTTTGTTTAAAAGAATTCCGCTACAATATTTTAGTAAAGTTAATGTATGTTTTATGCTTTGTGTGCAATGATTGACCAGCTGTAAGCGTTCCGGGAACGGGGCCTTACAAAAACTGACTGTAATTTAGCTATAATAACATAACATGATGTTTCTAAGCATATGTTTGCTAGATGGCAATCTCATCTTGCACCATTTGATTTTGAAATCATATACAAAAAGGGAACTGATAACAGTTTGCCTGATTTTCTTACCAGGGAATATTTGAATCAATGAGTCATTCAAAAAGAACCTTGAGGATAGCAGTATCCAAATTAAATGAAAAATGGGATAATATCCAAATTGAATTAATAGGATTGAATAATAATATTCAAGAAATAGAAGAAATTCCCTTCTTATCAAACAAAGCAAAAGATTATGCTATTAAACTGATTGAATATCGAATAAGTTCCTTAAATAAACAACTAAAGGATCTAAAATATAAAGAAATAATACTTTCTTGTGGATAAATACTTTTATTCTAATCCCTATGTTTAGACTTTCAGGAATGATCCCCTAGGAAAGGGGAAGAGGCCGTGGAAGATCTTCCTCTTATAGAGGAAGAGGAGCAGAAAGAATTATCCATCAAATGGGTAATAGAAAGCTTATAGCTATGGATGGATCATCATATGCTTCATCCTCTTCAAAAACTCAATTTGATGAAAAAACTTTTAAAGAATTTTTAGCTTATAAAACAGCTCCGAGTCAAACCTCTGAAGAAACAGCATCATATGCTCAAGCTGCTAGTGAAAATGATGATGAAAACTGGATTCATAATCCAAAGAAGGATGTTATACTCCTTCTTGATCACAAAGATAAAAAATGGAGTGATCAACCTTGGTTCATAATCAAGAGATATTTTGATACTGGATTCTATCCAACTAAGACTTATAAGTCCAGAACGTATTATGAGGAAATCCTCAAAGTCATAAATTGTGAGCTTACCCATTATACTGGGAGCAATAAAACAATAAGTTTTAGCAAAATAATAATCAAACAGATCATATCTGTTGAAAATTGGGGAATATCTCCATTAAAAGACAGGAAAATTCTACACCCTGAAACAAAAACTCCCATTAGATATAACTACTGGGATTATATGAATGCCTTTCATAAAGCGTTCCTATTTGAAAACCATAATTATAAACATTCTTGGTTTATTAAAATATGTTCTAAAACCTATGAATCGGATATTCCGATCTGGTTTTATAAATGGTGGCAGTCATACGGTCCATCAAATAATATCTTTAATAAAGAATCATAAAGGTTTAAACCTTATACCCATTTATCTCTTGCCTTAATAGAGGCACAACACAATAACAATTTTATTGAGGGAATGGCCTCATTACATTATTTTGTCCAGTTCAGTATCCCATGGATATGGAAATGGATCCCTGAAACTGGTTATACCAGTGAAAATATGTTCTGCTTAAAAAGAATATACATGACAAAATTCTGGAAACAGATGATGAAGATAGAAGAAGGAAAAATCAAATGCCAGGACACGTTGGACCATATCCAACAAACAATTGAATTACATCAACAACAGAAGAATAATCAACAACAAAGGGAAGCTCCTAGTCCTTTCCAACATATTATTAGAAAATTGCAAATGACCACAGGCACAGATAATATCAGCCAAGAAGAACTTCTACATCAATATATGGAAGAAGTTAAAAAAGACATAGCAAAGCATTTTAGTAAAGATGAAGCTTCATCAAGCTCAAGGATGTCTGAATCAGATTCTTCTCAAATCGGGGAAGATAGTCAACTTTTCCAAGATAGTCAGCAGGAAGATCAGCTTGATGAAGAAGACATAGATATGTTAATTACAAAATACAAAGAAAAATACGGTCCAATATCTTGACAAAAGGCAAAAGAGAAAAGGACACAATAGGCCCCACAAGAAAAGGAAAAAGAGGTCAATAATACTAGTTGGCCGACAACAATTATTAAAGCATTTTGTCTACATGTTACATTATTATAACTTTACTATTTACTTTTTGACTTATTGTACAATAATGCGTCAGACACAATTATAAGCGAATATTCGCTGTAATATTCAGTGTCAGGGCCTCTATATAAAGAGGACTTAGTGTTTAGTTAGAGGCACGAGATTCCCAAACCACATCTCTCTCTTGTAAAAATTCTTCTGCAATAAAATTTGAAGTTTAAAGTTTGAAGAACCAGTCTCTGGTAATTTCTTTCTTTCTTTTAGATTGGTGTATGATAGCCTCACTTAGAGGCTAAACCTCTAAGTGTTGGAACATCACCATGCTCAATAGATTATCATAATAAAAAAGAGATCTTAAAACCTAGAAAAGGGTAAAAATTTAAGAGGAATCGTGGGATAGGGTTACAGCCCATCTAAGATGTTAATGTGGGTGGTCGAACTCTGGGGACCTGTCTAAGCCATAAAGCCAAGAAGGCGTGGGGCGTTTTGGGTTTGACCTTCACTTATCACATATTAACATCCTGGACAACGGCTGTGTAAAATCACCAAAGTTCCATCATTTCTCTAAATCTTCTGCCCTTGTTTGAGTTTTATGGTTTTCTCCTTTTCCATAAAAGGACCTGCCTCTTATGCATTCCTATTTGAAAACCAGAATTATAAACATTCTTGGTTTATTAAAATATGTTCTAAAGCCTATGAATCGGATATTCCGATCTGGTTTTATAAATGGTGGCAGTCATACAGTCCATCAATTAATATCTTTAATAAAGAATCACAAAGGTTTAAAACCTTATACACCCAATGGGTGGAATTATCTCCTGCCTTAATAGAGGCACAACACAATAACAATTTTATTGAGGGAATGGCCTCATTACATTATTTTGTCCAGTTCAGTATCCCATGGATATGGAAATGGATCTGAAACTGGTTAACCAGTGAAAACATGTTCTACTTTAAAAGAACATACATGACAAAATTCTGGAAACAGATGATGAAGATAGAAGAAGGCAAATCAAGGTGAAGCTACGCTGAATATATGATCAAAACGAAGAAAATTGACCAAAGTCAAACTTGGTCAACCGTGGTCAAAGTCAACAGTTAACATCAGCGGTCGTCCCGAATGACATCAGCACCCGGCAGTCATGCATCAGGAACAGAGAATTTATCAGTCTTAGAACAATATTTGTGTAATCATTAGAGCTTAAATGTAATATTGTTTATTTATGTAAAGAGTCTAAATAGACCAAGTGTAGTCATTTATACTCCAAGTAAGCAAGCATTCCTAAGCATTAGTCAAGAGAGAATTAGTCTAGAGAGAGAAACAATTAGGATGAGTGTGTGTGAGAGATAATTTTCTTACAAACTCCCTTTGTAATCTCCTAGCATCAAACATACATATGAATGAATGAAATATTTATGAATCTGTTCTTGATTGTTCATCATTCATTCATCATGGTACACTAATTCTTGTATAGATCTTCACTTGAAATCATCAATGGGTTTGTGAGATTCCACATCACAGATCTGATAAAAGACAACAATACGATTGCAATATTCGATCCATCATTATCGAATTTCCACAGTTGGTATCAGAGCCTCGGCTCCTTGTTCTTCAATTTTTTCTCAAAAATTTGAAGAACAAGTTTGATCTACAAATTGTTGTTGTTTTTGATGAAATCAAGCTACCATTAGCTTAGATTTGTTATTTCATGAAGATCTACAAGTTTTTACATCAATTGAAGTTCATTTGAACCACTAATTTGAAGATTTAAGCAAACTTGTTCTTCAAGTCTTCAAATGCTCATGAACATTCATCTGATAATGTATGCTATAATCAAACATAATGTGTTCTAACATTCAAACAATCATTAACTAACATATTAGTATCATTAACACTCATAACATACACTAATATTGCTTAAATTTCTTTTTTAGGTTTGTAGATAAAAAGGAATTTTTGCTAAGTGTCGGCAGCGGATGAAGACCTTCCACAATGGATGAACAAGAGACTGCAGTGGATAAAAAAAAACCTTTCAAGTGTCTACAGCGGATGAACAAGCATACACAGCGGATGACTTGTCCACAGCTGATGAACTGTCCACAGCGGATGACAACTCTTCAACGGATGTTCATCCACAGAGGATGAACACTCCACAGCGGACAACATACAAAGCAAACACACACAAGTGTTCACAACAGACAACATCCAAGACACAGCGGACAACTTATCAACCACTCATAGCGGATGACTGTTTATGCATAGCGGACAGTCTATCATCCACAACGGACAGCTTATAGACTTATGATTATATATGTAATTTTTGTTTACATAAGGGTAGTTCAGTAATTGTATATAGGTCTCTGTATAGGCTATAAATAGCATACTACCCTAATCCTTTGTAAGCTTTTGAACAATCAATACAATCAAGCAGTTATTATCATACAATCACTAGCAATCATACACACACACACTGATATCATAGCCTTAATCATGGGTTTCCGCACCATGATTATTGTTTGTTGAAATCAAATATAACAATCTGTTGTTATATCTTGTCTAAGAGATTTGAAAAGATCCTTGGGGGAATCAACCTGTTTATGTTCTTATTGTTCATCAAGTTCATAATCAGCATTTGTTGATTTCATCAGGCGGTATCAGAGCCTTGGCTCAAATCATACATTGATTTTCGATCCTCTCAATCAACAACATGATATTCGTGGTTCATTAGCTTCAAAATATACATTTCGAGCTGAATATCATCACAAACACCTTCTTCTACACCAACCATTCATCAAATGCTTAAAACATGATTTCTTAATCTGTTTTTTGTACATTGCGAAGAAGATTCTGTGTGTTTAAAGCTCAAAAGATCATTCATACACGATTTTCAAACGTGTTCATCACTAAACTTTGTAAACCTCGTCAGTTTCTAAGGGTTTTCGGATAAAACAGTACACGGTTATTGTTCTATCCAGTTTTCATCAAACAAACACTCATTTGAATACTTTGAATTCATTCATTGTATTTAAACATCATATTTGAGTTGTTTATCACTCAAAACAGGCGATTAATCTTCTACAAACAACAAACCGATTATTGTTTTGTTCAAGCTTTCAAAGTCGCCAACAAACCCTAGGATAAACCCTAGTTTTTGTTCATACATATCCCTAAAAAATCTACGGTGATTTTTGTTGGTTTATCATCAAAATCAAAGAAGAAACATAATCTTCTTTGAATTTTTTGAAAATGTTACTTTTTATCCAACAAGTTAACTTTTAAAAACATTTTTCGTGTTATTAGGGTTTTGACTTTCATTGACTGACATCATTAAAAAGTTGGCATTCCCTTAACAGAATATTCCTTTTTTTTTCACTGAGATTTGATAGTGACTTAATGTAGAAGCCTCTCGAAGATTAACATTTAGTCTTTATTAGTCTTTGTATAGTTTTTGTCATAGTTTAGGGACTTATTGTGTAAATATATGTTCTTTTTTGTTTTCTTTGATAGTATAAATAGCATAGTATGTATTGTGTAGATAGCACCTTAGAATCAGTTAGAACGAATTGCAACTGTTTTCTTACACTTGTACTTTCTATGCTTACTATCAATGAAAAACTATGAATTTTTCTGATTTGTTTGCATTGAATTGATTACTTGTGTTTGTTTGATTGAATTATATCACAATATCATCACAGATTGATCCATTTTGATCCTATCAAATGGTATCAGAGCAGTTGGTTTAGTGATTTGAGTTTGTCAAACTGTCGAACTTTTGAATCACTTGAATCTGTGATTGATAAGCAATTCAATCTAACAATTGTTGATTTCAGTTGTGTTTCATCATTAGAGACATGAATTGAATCACAATTTGTAGTTCAATTCATTCAAAATTAGTGAATTTGTTCAAATTAGTGTTCGAACATGTTCTTTATTTTCGAACTGATTTTCAATCAAAGGATTGAATTGTTGTTGTTGTTTGGTGAAATTGAAGATAAAGGACTGTTAATTGATCCAATTACTACCTAATTGGAGGTTTTTAGGTCAATTCAACAAGTTTTGAAGAATTTCAGAAGATCTGTGTTCGTATGAATATGTTGAAGTTGGCGCATTAGGTTAAAACACTACTGAAAATTGCCTAAGTGTATAGGCGCTTGACAACTGTTCAGGCGTTTGACCACTATTCAGGAGTTTTTGGTCTAGGCGTTTGACCATTGTTGAGGCGTATTACAACTGTTTGGTCACTTTGAAACTTTCCAAAAACAGTAATTCTAGGCGCATTACAACTGTGTAAGCGCATTTGAACTGTTTGAACGTTTTTACACCCAGGTGTCTGACAAACTGTTTGGACTTTTTACAACTGTTCAAGCGCATTTCAAGTTGGGAGTTTTGAGAATTCTACCCAAGGCAATCTCTTAGGCGTTTCTAAGTCAAATTCAGAAGTTTCACAACTGTTTGGGCGCTTCATCACTGTTTAAGCGCATCAACTCAACACTTAGAAATTTTAAAAATCCAAAAAATATTTTCAATTCATTGTTTAAATTAAAAAAAAACTTAAAAAACAACAAAAACAAATCTTTTTTTAAAATCAAAAATATAAAATGGTGAAGTTAGAAGATTCAGATAACAGAGTTCCTAAGTTGAAGAACAGAGCTGATTTTAATAACTGGTCTCTTAGATTGAAACATCATCTTAATTCTATTGACACTGACTTATGGAAGTCAATAGAAAGAGAACCGCATATTCCTATCACTTCAGATGGTCCTGATAGAGGGTTTGTTTACACTAAAGACTCTCCAGAACCATATCCTGAAGATGGGTTACAAGGTGATGATCTAAGGAAAGTAAAGAATGACATTAAAGCCTATTCTTTGATGTGTAAAGGATTACCACTTGAAGTCTTAACTAGACTTGATGGATATCAAACGGGATATACCATGTATAAAGCTTTGAAGATAATTTGTGAAGGTGGTAAAGAGAGTCAAGATCTCAAGAAGCAAAAAGTGAAGAGGTAGTTAAAGCTGTTTGAGCATTTATCTGGTGAAACTACAAACCAAATGACGAATAGATTTGTGCAACTCATAACTGAGATGTCAACTGCTGGCATTAAAAATGATCTCGAAGAACTAAATTTTAGACTTCTCAATGCTCTTCCATCTTCATGGAAACAAACAGTAACACTGTTGAAGCATACTGAGAAATTTCCTATGGATCTTGATCTGTTGATTGCCAAGATTGAGTCAGTTGAGATTGATAAAGCTCAAGAAATAATGATAGAGCATCCTCAATGTCTCAGTACAAATATGTTGCATCTCCTACTAGTACAGTGCTCCTGCTTATGCATCTCAACCTCAACCTCTGTCTCCTCCTAAACCACCTCAAACTGAGACTCCATCTATTAACTATGCTAAACTAGCAAAGTTAAAGATGTCATTAACATCCTATTACAGGATGAAGAGTCCAAATCTGCTTTTACTGCTTTATCTTTCTTCCCCCTTTTTATTTTATTTTGGAAGACGGGCGTTGCGTTTGGTTTATGGCTAGTTTTCAAGCTTATCAAGGTAGTCATTTAACTCAATTAGATCTTGTTTTGCAGGACTTACTTGAAATAGATCCAGATGATATGGAGGAAATGGATATAAACTGGCAGATGGTGATGATTGCATACAGGACTCAGAAACACTTTTATGTGAACAGGAACTACAAGCCAAGTGCTAACAAGACGGTTGGATTTGACAAGTCTAAGTCAAGGTGTTTCAACTGCAATAGCTATGGTCACTTTTCAAGAGAATGCAAAGCTCCCAGAAACAAAGGAGGAAATAGCCAATAGAGTTCAAGCAATCAGAGGTTTCAACAATCATCTCATAAGACATTCCAAAAGTCATACCAAAGCTTAACAATGCCTAAACTTAAAGATGAATCTAAGTCATCTGAAAAGCCAAAGAAAGCTCTAGTTGTTAACATTAAGGACGGATATGATTGGGGTGCTTATACAGAGCAATTTACTACTGATCTAACTTCCAGTTTATCTCTTATTGCAGAAGTTCAAGGAGAAGATTGGTCAGAAGATAGTGATCCTAAAGCTGAAGGTAATTCTGAGAATGAGGAAGAAGAATATGACTGGAGTGATAAATCTGATCCTAAAGAGGATTCAGAAGAAGTTGCTTTAATGGCACAGTCAAATCAACCAAAGGTTGAAAATTCTAACTCTGAGACTTCTTCACCTAAATATCCTGAAATACCAGCTGAAGTAAGAGAAAAACTATGCACCAAATCTTGCTTTGAACATGTAGAATATTACCGAACTTACTCTTATAAAATCTGTGAAAAGCTTAAGCAAGAGGAATTAATTAAGAATAAACTTAAAAATGATCACAAAATATCAGATGAAAAGATCATTTCTCTACAAACTTCATTCAACAAAACTTTAAAAGATTTAGAAATTGTTTCCAAACAACTTGAAGAAATGACATAAACTTGGAACATGAGAAAATAGCACATGCTGCTACACAAATTGATCTAGCAAAAGTAAAAAGCTCCAAAACGATTATGGAACAACTGGTAAGTGAACTAAAGGACAAACAAAAAGCAGGCTTAGGTTTCACACACAAACCAATGCCTGAATCTATAACTAACACTTTACCAGAGAACTTTAATACGCATGATCATTCTCCTGAAAATAAGGCTTAACTTAAAGCTTTCCAAAACAAAAACAAGATTTCTGATAGTGAAGAAGAGAAAACTAATATAGAAATCTTTGAAGAAAAAGATACTGAAAAGATCAAAAACGGTCATCCGGTAAAAGTTAAATCACATGAACCACGACCGAAAAGTATGAAAATATTTGTTCCAAAAGAATCTATATTGGAAGAAGTGATCATTAAAAACAACAAAAAAAACCCCAAAAACTAAGATAAAGCAAAACAAAAAGAAGGAACATCAGAAGATTCAAACTCTTATGGTCTAAATATCCTGAATTTATTAAATGGCAAAAAGATCCGAAAGAGAAAGAAACTGAAAAAGAATCTTCACCTAAAGATGTTCAATCTCAAATAAAATCAAGTTCCACAAAATCAAGGAACCAAAGAAGAAGAAAAAAATTGACTAAAGTTAAAACTGATCAAAATAAGAGTCAAGAAAATCAGACAAAAACAACAAATCAAGCACGTCAATTTAAACGAATAAAATTTGTGTCTGCTGGTAATTTGAACATGAACTTAATTCAAGATGTTAAACAAAATCCTAAGAACCAATCAAACTCTGATCTGAAAACAGGTTCAGATTCGAAGACTTTCGCTGTCGTTAAATGATTTGTTTCTAAGGATTCTAAGAATGCAGTTCATGTACAAAAGTCAAAACCAAATATACAAAAGAACAAATTGCCAAATCAAATACAAAATTTGTCAAATCAAAAACAAAAGATTAACTTTTTGACGCCTAAATCTAAACAAGGATCAAACGTTGCGTCAACATCAAAAGTTAACAAACATTTGTTTAACACACCACAAAGGTACTGTGAAATCTATGACATGTATAATCATAAGACTACTAAATGCTTTTTCAACAAGTGTTGTCATATATGTGATATGAGAAATCACTCAACAGTAGATTGTTACTTCAATAAGTACTGTATCTTCTATGATGAAAGGACTCACAATACAGAAAACTATTACTTTAGAAAGAGTTTGCCAAGGAAAGGATCTGTTAATACACAATTGAATAAAGGTTATGTTAATCCTCAGTATAATAGAAATCAAACTGTTAGTTTTCAAAGATTAACTAATCAACCTTCCTTAGGCTTGAGATCTTTCAAAAGAAATGACTCCGTGAGACCAAAACAATACATTCAAGATCAATTCATTCCAAGGTCTGTGAGAATAAATGATAAAAATTTTGGAAATAAATTTTTTCAAAAATTGGTCATTCAAATGGTATGAATTTTCTTAATAATGATAAAAAATTTGTGAATAATAGAATTGGTAAACTCATCAAAAACAAGCCTGATGTGAATAAACTCCATTTTAAACAATTTACCATCGTTGATAAGTTTGGCAAGCCCAAGACTATTTCGGCTTGGGTAGATAACTCAACTTAATTTCTTTGTCTTGCAGGTACGCCCGAGAAGACCAATCAACACATGGTATGTGGATAGCGGGTGTAGCCGGCACATGACGGACAATCATCCCTTACTTCAATATTTTAAGTTAGAGGATGGTACACATGTCACCTTTGGTGGTGATGTAGGAGGAAAAATCACAGGCGAGGGAACAGTATCCAATGGGATAATAAGCTTTGATAAAGTCAACTACTGCTCACAGTTGAACTTTAATTTGTTAAGCGTTTTCCAAATTTGTGATAAATCGTATTCTGTTCTTTTTGATGATTCTTATTGCTACATTTTGAAGCCAGGTTTTCAGATTGGAAAAGACTGGGTAGTTGTTAAAGCTGTTAGGGATCAAGATGTATACAAGCCGGATATGTCTCAAGTTGATCCATCTACAGAAACAACTTGCCTTATTGCTCAAGCATCAAATGACGAAGGTCAGCTTTGGCATAAACATCTCGGACATTCCAACTTCAAGAATATGAACAAGCTTGTAGCAGGAAATCATGTTATCGGCCTTCCATCGAAGAAGTTTGCCACTACTGATCTCTACTCAGCATGTTTAAAGTGGAAGTAACACAGAGCATCTTATAAGCCCAAGCAAATAAACTCAAATTCCAAACCTCTCCAGATGTTGCATATGGACCTTTTCGGACCAACAAATGTGAAGAGTATTAGAAGAAAATCTTATTGTTTAGTTATCATTGATGACTTCACAAGATTTTCATGGGTTTTCTTTCTGAATGCTAAATCTGAAACGGCTGAATTATTAAAAGAATTCATCACAAAAGTAGAAAACCAATTAGAACAAAAAGTAAAAATAATAAGAAGTGATAATGGAATGGAATTTAAAAATGCTAATATTGACATGTTCTGTGCAGAAAAAGGAATTGCTTATTAGTTCAGTGCTCCCAGAACTCCACAACAAAATAGAGTTGCTGAAAGGAAGAATAGAACTTTGATTGAGGCTGCACGATTCATGTTAGCAGATGCGAAAATTCCTATCACTTTCTGGGATGAAGCCATATCTACTGCGTGTTTTTTACAGAATAATACTGTTAGGGATAGATCTCTTGTATAGGTTTAGATGATGTATATCACTCTTGTAATCATAATTGTAATTATTGATCTTAATGATATAAAAATGAATATATTTGATTATAATTGTGTTTATGAACTAAATAAATTTATTTTGCACTTCATTTAATATATTCATCTATGATATGATATATTTCAGAATATATGTGTGAATGTGTAGGGGACATTAAACTGTGTCAATTTGGAAAATTGACTGTGTTGGAACAACTGCGGATGAATAAAATGTTCTTCCGTAGATGTTCTCGGAAACATAACTGAAGAGTGTACCTCCGTAGATCTTCTGTGGAGAAACAACTTCAGCTGAAAAAGAAAAGAACAAGTGAAGCTACTGAAGGAGGGATTGCTGCGGAAGACAAGAACTTCTGTGGAATCACAAGAACAACAGTTGCTACAGAAGACTGACTACCTGCGGAAGAGTAAATTCCTGCGGAAGGCCAATTAACTCAGAAGTCAGCATCAAGTTAACAAGTCAACGTGGCAGAACATCAACAACATTAATGACGATTGAAGACGTTTTATTCAATCGGATATTCCACGTAACATCAACAAATTTTATCATAAGTAGAATCATTGTAAATCACGAATTCCTAAGCCAATAAACATGGCGAAGATTCGGATAATGATGATTAGCTTAATTATAGCAACAAAATAGCTGGCAATATAACAGTATTAGATCTCTATAAATAGATACGAGATCATCAACAGATGTAATCAATCTAAATCATATAACAACAGTTGAGATTCATTAGGATCATTAGTATTGTATTCAAGATCAGCAATATCAATAGCAACAAGAAAGCATTACGATCAACATTCTTGAGTTCTCTCGGTTTGATTATTCTTATTTTATTTGTTTGATTGATTGATTTTATTATTATTAATAGATTAAACACCAAGTATTGATAATTGCACGATCAATACTTGTTCAAATCAATTCTGATAATTCCTGAACGATCCGAGGATTCACAGGTGGTATCAGAGCTTGGTGCTCATTGATTTATATCAATTGATCTATCAGCTTTGATTAAGTTTAATCGAATTCTGTTTTAAAACAGATTTTTTTTAAATTAACTATCATGAGTAACTTAGTTGTTGGTACTTATCAACTTCCTAAACTGGAAAACAAATCTGATTTTAAAACCTGGAAAATCCGATTCAGGAATTATGTTAATTACACCGATTCTTTCTTATGGGCTTCGATTACCAAAGGACCTTATATTTCACTTGCCTTAGGAGCAGATTATAAGGATAATAATCAGCCCATTAGTTTAAAGAATCTATCACATGATGATGCCAAGAGAGTCAAGATTGACATCAAAGCCTATAGTATGCTTACTATGGCTTTGCCTGAAGAGCTGCTGATCAGGTGCGAATCATACAAGACTGCTAACTCATTATGGAAAATCCTCCACACTCTGTGTGAAGGCAGTGATGAGATTAGGAGTATCAAAAAGGACACTCTCCGGGCTCAATATGAAACCTTTCATCATATTCCTGGTGAGTCTGTTCCTCAACACCTGCACAGATTCATGCAGCTTGTCACTAAGATGAATATCCTGGAACTTGAGTATAGCAATGAAGAACTCAACAAAAAGATGCTGCACTCATTGCCAGAGAGCTGGACACAAACTGTGTCCATGTTTAAGAACACTATTGATCTAAAGGCAATAGGCTTAGACACCTTAGTGGCAAAGGTAGAAGCACTGGAGCTGGACGAAAAGACAAGGAACAAGAGTGTGAAAGCACCAATCGCTCCATATCAATTCAAGGAACTAAAGAACTCAAGAAGTGCTTTTATCACTAATGAAGCTAAAGACTCATCCTGTGAAGAAAGTGATTAGGAAGAGGAGACTAGCTTTTATGCTGCAAAGTCTTCTAGCTCAAGTTCCCAAGGTAATCAGTACAGAAAGTCCAAATGAAAGGCTGATGAATCAAAGAACAAGAAAAACAACAAGCAGACAGAACCAATTACTGTGGTTCTGGAGTCTGAAGAACAGAAGGCAGCCTTTTCAGCCTTCAGTTCTAGTTTTCAAGCTTACTTAGGAAGCACCCTGACACCGGCTCACTTTTGCTAACAAGACTTAGAAGAACTTCATCCTGATGAAGTGGAGGAGACGGACTTGCAATGGCAAATGGCTATGATTGCCTACAGAGCAAAAATGTATATGAAAAGAAATAAAGGGCTGTCAGTAGAAGGAAGATCAACCAAGATTGGTGTGGACAAGTCCAAAGTTAGATGCTTTAAATGCAATCTATACGGACACTTCTCCAGGGAATACAACAACCAACAGCAGGCAACCGACCAAAGACAACCTGCTCAGAGGAGTTTCTCACAACCCCAATTAACCAATACATCCCCACCAATAACTAACAATAACATAAGCAAATCCAATGCTAAAGAAACTGGTTTAATCATTTGCAGGATGGTACTTGTGACCGGAGCATCTATGAGAAAGAAGTTCTTGCTGAAAATCAAGCACTAATGGCCAACATGGAAAACAAAGTTCCTCCAATGGCTACTGAGGTAAGAGAAAGGTTATGTTATCCTACTTGCATAGATGAGGTAGAAAGATATAGATCACATGCTCAACAGTTAGCAGATAAAGTAAAAGAAACACTGCTTTTAAATTAATCACATGTAAGAGAACATAAACTTTATCAAGTCAAAATAAATTCTTTACAAACAGACTTAGATAAACTTGTTTCTGAAAATTACAACTTAAAGGCACAAGTTGAGCATTTGACTGCATCATTAACAAAATCTATGTCAGATCATGCATCTATTGAGGTGAGACTGCAGAAATTCTAACTGTCAGCACATCAGTATGAAAATTTGCTAAATTCTCAGATTGAGAATAAGCACAAAACAGGGTTGGGATTTCATGCAGTTCCACCACCAGTAAATGATAACTATACTTCTCTACCAGAATCTATGACAAACAGTATTTCAAATCATTTTGTGTCTAGTACCTTGTCTGATGACAATCTAACAAATGACACTAAAACTAATTCATCAGAATTAGAACATTCAAATCAAAGCACATCAGAATTTGATCATGACAATTATGATGATCTAGATGATAATAGTGAATCTGACCATGCTGGTGTGGTTAAGGGAAAAATTCATATGAAAGAACACACAATTCCAAAAGCGTTAAATGAACCTAAACTACCCTATCCACCAAAACAAAGAAACCTACTGAAAACAATTCACAAAAGAATTGAACAATTAAGTTAAGGTTTACAAGCAACCAATAAGCAAACAAAAGAAAAACCAGCAAAAAGAACCTTTGAAGAAAAGGCTGTGACTTCAATGGATCATCTACGGAGGAGGTCTGTTAAATCCACAAAAGCCATGAAGAACAATCAAAAAGGCAGAGGTAAGGATTCTTCAGCAGCAAAAATGGAGAAAGAACATAAGCTACACAAAGCTACCATCAAGAAAAAGGAGAACTTGCAGAAAAAGGCTAAGGCTAAAGCTGTCTTTGAGAGTGACTCTGAAGACATGTACTATAAATGGTGTGATATGCACAACCACAGTACAGAGGACTACTATTTTAGCAGCTATTGCTCAATATCCAATATGAACAACCATATGACCACTGAGTGTTATTTCAATAAGTATTGTGCTATTTGCAACAAAAATAATCACTCTACACAGGACTGTTTCTTCAATAAGAAGAATAAAACAAAGATCATGAAGAAGAAGAAAGCTGAATCCTCTGACTCAGATTCTCAATCTTCAGAAGAAGTCAACAGTCATGCTAAACATCAAAAACAACAAAGTAAACAAAAAGGTTCCAATAAAAAGGAACTGACAAACAAAAGGACAGAAAAACAGAAAGAGCAAAGAAGGACTCCACACAAGAAGGTGGAACTTGAAGGAGAGGATGACTTCTTTGATCACTTTGACAAAGGCAAACATGTGCCATAGTCAAAATCAAGGGATGTAGAAACATTCTCTACTTCATCTACATCAAAGAAGGATTCTGCAAAGAACAAAATCACCGATGAAGTTAGCACAAACAAAGATGAAACAACCTCAACTTCATCCCCAACCACAAGCAAACACAAAACAAAACATAATAAACCATCAGACAACAAAACTAACTTAGAAGCTTCAAGACTCATACATGGAAAGTTACTATTTTAGATAACAACGGCAAGCCCAAGACCATTAAGCCTTGGGCTCCTAAATCTAACTGATCTCATTTTGTTTTGCAGGAACATCCAAGAAGGACTGACAACAAGTGGTATGTTGACAGTGGTTGTTCCAGACACATGACAGGAAACCGTACCTTTCTACAGGACTTCAAACACAAAAATACTTCATATGTAGCATTTGATGGGGATAAAAAGAGAGGTAAAATCACTGGGGAAGGGGTAGTAACTAATGGAGTATTAAAATTTGAGAAAGTCATTTTTTGTGAAAATTTGCAATTTAACTTATTAAGTGTTTCTCAAATTTGTGATCAAAATTATACAACATTCTTTGATAACTCTGACTGTTACATCCTTAAACCAGGTTTTAAAATTCCAGAACACTAGTTCCTTCTTAAAGCACCAAGAAAAGGTAATACATATGTGTTGGACATGAACAACACATCATTAACAAGCAAGGAGAGTTGCCTAATATCTAAATCATCAGAAGATGAGTCACAATTGTGGGATAGAAGGCTAGCTCATTCCAACATGAAAAACATGAATAAACTGGTGAAAAAATGACCTAGTCATTGGTATTCCTAAGAAAGAATTTTATTGTTCCAACCACTGTTTATCATGTTATAAAGGGAAACAACATAAAGCTTCCCGTAAAATAAAAACAATTAACACAAACACAACACCACTAAAGTTAATACAGGTGGATCTTTTTGGTCCCACAAATGTGTTAAGCATTGGCAAAAGGCAGTACTGTTTGGTGATTGTTGATGATTTCACTAGATTTACTTGGGTATTTTTCTTAAAACATAAAAGTGAAACATCAGAAATTTTAATGGAGTTCATCACTAAGATAGAAAATCAACTTGATCTAAGAATCAAGATACTGAGAAGTGATAATAGAACTGAATTTGTTAGTTATGTCTTAGACTCATTTTGCAGGGATAAAGGCATAGCTAGGCAATTTAGTGCTCCAAGAACTCCTCAACAGAATGGAGTTGCTGAAAGAAGAGATAGAACTCTAATTGAAGCAGCAAGAACAATGCTAGCTAACTCATATATGCCAATAACATTTTGGCCAGAAGCTGTGAACACAGCCTGCACTGTTCAAAACAAAACTTTGATTATCAAAGAACATAACAAAACACCCTATGAACTTCTGTTTAAAAGAAAACCTTTTATAGGATATCTTAAAGCTTTTGGGTGTCATGTATCTGTATTAAACATAAAAGAACAGTTAGGAAAATTTGCTAAAAAAGCCTATGATGGTTTCTTTGTTGGTTACTCATCAACATCTAAATCATATAGAGTCTACATTCCACTATATAACATAGTGGAAGAAACTCCTAGTGTATCCTTTGATGAATCCTTATTCCCATAGTTTGTGAAAGGATCATCTTGGCTATTTGATATAGATGCATTTACTAACTCATTTAACTCTGGTTATCTTAATGTGACAAGTGCTGCGGATACATGTTATCCCTATGTTCCTCCAAATATGGGTGTACCATTGACAGCTGATCCACCAAGAGTCATTACTCTAGAAAACCAAAGTGATAATGATCCTAGTACATCATCACAAAAACACAAAGATGGTTAAGATGTTTTTACTCCATGCACATCAGCAGCAATACCCTCTACTTCCGTAGATGTCTCTACTTCCGTAGATATCCCTACTGCAGATGTTGAACGGAGACCCCCCAAAATCAAACCATATCAGAAAATCATCCCACACCATTGTCACATACAGATATGCCTTGGACAGAGACCATAGCTGATCAAGTACCTACTACGGAAGACATGTCCACTACCCCGGATAGCATACATGTTCCTGCGGAAGCTCAGTCAGCTGCACCAAAAAATGAGATGAACTATTTTGTTGACTCCCCATCACAACTACCCTCATCTCCAACAATCAACATCACAAACCTGGATTCATCCATCCAAGTTAATGATGTACCAACAGTTAGAACACATAAGTATCACCCAATTGATAACATGATAGGTGACCTCAACAGCAGAACTACCAGAAGACAAGGGGGATCTGCAAACACTTGTCTATTCTCCTGTTTTCTATCTCAAGTAGTTTCACCCAACATCACAGAAGCCTTAAAAGATAATAGCTGGATTGAAGCAATACAAGAAGAACTACAGCAGTTCAGGAAACAGAAGGTGTAGAACCTAGTTGATCTCCCTAAAGGCCAATATCCTATTGGCACAAGGTGGTTATTCAAAAACAAGCTAGATGATAGGGGAATAATAATCATAAACAAAGCAAGACTAATTGCTCAAGGCTACACACAAGAGTAAGGCATAGACTATGATGAAGTCTTTGCACCAGTTGCAAGAATTGAGGCAATTAGAGTGTTCTTAGCATATGCATCATCTAAGAAGTTCATAGTTTATCAAATGGATGTAAAGTGTGACTTCTTATATGGTAAGATTGATAAAGAGGTCTATGTATCTCAACCACCAGGCTTTGAGGATCCTGACTATCCTCATATAGTATATAAGCTTGACAAAGCTTTATATGGACTTCATCAACCACCAAGAAAATGGTATGAAACACTATCCAAGTTTCATCTAAAACATGGATACAAGAGAGGAACAATTGACTAGACACTCTTCCTCAAACATGAACACCAAGACCTCTTAGTTGTTCAAATATATGTTTATGACATCATATTTGGATCAACAAACAAGAGACTTTGTGAAGAGTTTGAAGCCTTAATGCAATCTGAGTTTCAGATGAGTTTAATGGGAGAATTAACTTTCTTCTTAGGATTACAAGTTCATTAGAAAATAGATGGCATCCTCATCAATCAAGAAAAGTATATCCTTCAAACATTAAAGAAATATAACCTTGCAGACTGTACATCATGAAAAACACCAGCATCTACTATAGATAAAATTGTACCAGATCCAACAGGGAAGTCTATTGATCATAGATTATATAGATCTATGATAGCATCCTTAATATACTTAACTGCTAGTAGACCTGACATAATGTTTGCTGTGTGTGTGTGTGTGCTAGGTATCAAGCAGATCCAAAAGAGTCTCATTTGAATGCAGTAAAGAGAATATTCAGATACCTCAAAGGGAAACCATCACTTGGACTCTGGTATCCCAAGAAGGAGACTTCAAGCTTTACTCCTATTCAGATAGTGACTATAGAGGATGCAACAACAACAGAAAATCCACAACTGGTGGATGTCAATTTATAGGACCAAGACTTGTGTCATCGCAGTGCAAAAAGAAGACAAATGTCTCAGTATCCACAGCTAAGGCTGAGTACATAGCTGCTTCAGCTGGCTGCTCTCAGGTTCTTTGGTTGCAAAACCAATTACTTGATTATGGTTACAATTTTCTTCAAAGTCCTATACATATTGACAACTCAGCTGCTATGTTTATAACTGCTAATCCGGTACAACATAGTAAAACTAAGCACATAGAAATTAGATATCATTTTCTATGAGACTGCTCAGAAAAAGGTCTAATTAAGTTGGTCAAAGTAGATACAATAAATTAACTTGCTGATTTATTCACTAAGGCATTTGATTCTATCAGATTTAACTTCTTAATAGAATCATTAGGCATGATCAACTTAGAATAAGTTCATCATATCAACAATAGACATAGGTGTGTACTAACTGTGAACATTTGAGACCACTTATGTAAGGCACAGATATACTAAGGACATGATAGTATGCTATAACTGACATATATCCTGCTTTCAAATTAACAACTATCTACTGATCTGATGTGTTGGATATGTGAATAGGTTCATCTTAAGTGGAAAATCAGGTATGACATGCTCAACTTAAATTTCAAATGACTTCTTATGACAAAGTCATTGTGAGGTGTATATTAAGTAAGTCTAATCCGAATGTGCAAAATTCATTGCCCATGCACACTTACTATGTTGTAACACCTTATAACCTCTATCTTTGCGCATCTTGACTCCCTGTTTTGCGTAAGCAAAGACCTGAGTCATGGGTCACCTCTGCTTTACGTGAGTAAAGACCTAGTGACTTGATGCAAATCATAAAACTCCAAACAGGAGCTGCTCTTAAAAGAATCCAAAACAAATCAATAGTAAAAATATACAAAGAGCATGAATAAACTTTCAGCATTAATAAGATTTCAAAGAAATCTTAAGATAGAGCTTAAAATCTACGGAATATGGGTCAAGTGTGATAATGTGATGGATTGGGCAGTTTCTGGAATGGACACCCTTTCACAACATCTTGCATGATGCACTCATCTCTGTTCATCTCTAAACTAACCACAACATATACACTCTTGTTTGAACTGTTGTGGATCATAAATATTTGCAATCTGCACTAGATCAAGTAGTTAACAAACCTAACAATAATCTGCAGGAGTGTGTTAGTGTCATAGTATGATCCTTCAGTTTATCAAACTAGTGCCTGTGCATATGCTTCTCTCTTTTATGTGTTTATTCTGTTAGTCAATGTAACAGTTTACATGAACTTCTCTTATTAAATTTTTGATAAATTCTTAAGTTTCTGATTCATCACAAATTTAGGGGGAGTAATAAGTTCATTAAAACCTATGTTAAACATACTGAGTTGAAGAAAATTAGAACTTGAGCACTAACTTGGCTGCAGGCTGAAGGATATCAGCAACAGGAAGCTGCCACTTGTACACAATTGACATGAAGCAAGTCACAAGGTCCAATAGCAAAACATCAAATGAATTGACTACGAATCAATTCATACAAAGATAAAACATAGACAACATTAAGTTTTCCTTTGGAAGATTCGAAAGACATCAAGTTTTCCTTCGGAAGACATTTTTTCTTTCGGAAGATAACTTGATAACTTGTATTCAAAAGTTTGCTGAACTTAATTATCCAGAGAATTCCTGCGGAAGACAGAATGTCAACTTCCGCAGGTGCAATGCAGAAGAAAGACATTATAATTTCCGTAGATGTAATCTCCGTTGATAACCATACTTTGCTTTGCTTTATTAATTGTTTGGATATTAATTGCTCTTTGCCTTATTAATTGTTTAATCATTAAGTGCATAGTTATTAATTGTCCATAGTTATTAATAGGCATAGTTAATAATTTGAGGGGTAAAGTGTAAAACCGAGGAGAGATTAAGTGCAACTGGGTCCCACTGAAATAGGATAAGGTCAAAAGGTAAAACCTTGGAGGGGTTAAGTGTAATTGACAGGCTGTCTGAAAAGGTATATATAGGGCCTTTGACCGTTGGCCTTTCTATCACTTTCAAAAAAACCCCCAAATCAAACAACATCCAAACTGAACACCATAAACCCTTACCAAAATCTCAACCTAATCTCAAATAGTTACACCTCTCAAGTAATCAACGTCACCATCATGGCTAACCGATTCGTGAAAGAACACAATGTGTGTGCGTATCTAGATCCGAATGTCAATGATGAGTGTAGACCCATCATACAGTACTTAAGAAGATCATGATTACACTTCGCACTAACTGCCGATCTGGTCATATATCTATCACATATGATGGATTTCTGGAATACCGCAGCTATTGAAGAAGGAGATGAAGGGGCCATGATAACCGCAACCATTGGGAACCTACCCCTCTAGGTGCATGAAGGAATCATACGCGAGGCTCTAGAATTAGGAGACGAAGAACAAGGTCATTCGGATGTATTCGACCACGAATACATCCAGAAAGTATTCGACCTGATGGGGTGTGATGGTGACTATCAACATGGTGAAATCAAGAAGGGAAGGCTATGTAAGCCATATCGATTCCTGTGCCACACATACCTGAAATGCATTTCCAACCGAAAGTCCGGATTGGACAGATTCTCGCAACATATTTCCTCCGGAATCATCGGCATTTTCGAAGGGAGGTAATACAACTACGCAAGATATATAATGAACTGCCTCTGCGACCATGTGCGAGTGTAGAAGGAAGGAAAAATGTTCATGTTTCCTCGATTCCTACAACTGATCATAAATGAACACCTTCCGGAGGTTGAGAGAGTGGGAGATTCGTGTGTGTCGAACCATCTGAGCAGATCACTTCTGAACAAACTATCTGGGACGTACCAAGGAGGGGAGGTACAATTGTTTGCTCATGTAATGGATGAGGGTGAGAAGATTCCTCAAGAACTGCTATGGGTTGAGGAACCACAAACTGAAAGCTCATCTGCCCCATCTGCCACACACTCCTAACATCAAACACCACAACACACTTCACCCAAATCACCCCAACAAGAATCATAGCCACCACCTTCACCCATCCACTTGACATCTTCAAGTGAGAATACTGAACCCATCTGTCTTGACTAATTACCAAGATCAATCAACACTGCTTCTACTGAAGTAGTTGGTCAGGATAGAACTTAACCTTTACTCCCACACTCACCAATCTCCATAACTTCTGTTCATACTGATGCCACAAAGCCCATATCACTCCACTACCTACTGAACCAATCACCTCTCCTACTCTTACTGAACCCGTTGACAGCCCAACACAAACTAAAGAACTGCATCTAGAGGAAGATGGTGAAGAGGCTATTAATGATGAGAATACTGAGGAGATCTGTATAGAGGATGAGACTGGGAGTCAAGAAGTAGAACAACAAGAAATGGTGGTTGAGATTGAAGCATATCATGAGAATGATCTGAGGGAGGAGGAGATTAATATGAGTAAGAGCTACCTAGTAGCTGAATATAACAAACTTGTGCTGAAGGGAAACAAGAGATTGGAGAAAATGAGAAAAATGAAGAAGGATCTGATGGAAAAGGAGAGGTCTGTGAGCGCAAAAGATGCAATAATCAAGAGACTGAGAGAGGAGAAGCAGACGGACAATGAAGTAATTGATGCTCTTTATGAGCTTGTGGCTGAACAAGTAGAACTTCTGAAACAGAAAGATCATGAGATTAAGAAGTTGAAGAGGAAATTGAGTGAAGCTGAAATGAAAAAAAGTGATTCAGAGATGATCACTTACACCAAAAAGAGAAAATATCCTGGAAAAGCAACTGGTGTTGCTGGTGAATCGTCAAAAAGAGCAAAATCAGATTCACCAGAGCTGTCAGCCCCTAAGGAAGAAGTCAAGAAAGATAGTAATGAAGAAGGGGAGGAAGAGTCTCCCAAAACTAAGAAAGAAGAAACAGAAGTACGTCTGACTATTGCAGACATCCTTGATGAAAGACCACAGTCAGCCATGTTCATGCAATTAATCAATCATGGATTTCCATTTGACTTAGTGGAAAAGATGAACATGGAGGAGATGATTCAAACTCTAAAAGAATCTGAAGCTGTGAGTATGATGATTCCTGTGTGTAACTTTGACACCTTCTCAAAGTTCAAGTCAATGGAGAGAATAAGGAAGGAGTTAGGTCATTATGACACCTCCGGGCTTACAAAGTACAACATGGTTTGCTGGTTGCAAAGTCACAACCATGACCAACATGAACTCAAAGGAAGAACCATTGGTAAATTAAGGGTGATGATGGAATATGTTATAAAGGTAGAGCAGGATACAGGATTACAGTTCAGATCCAGAGCCCCTAATCCTGCTTATCAACAACAATCATGACAAACCCCTGCTGGGCCTACTGTGGTTCAAGAAAAAGACATGCATAAGGGAAAAGAACGATTGATTAGAGAGCCAAGAGATATAATTCCCAACAAGATATGGCCTCTTGGAACAGCTGTGAGGGAGATCACCCAAGAACGACTAAGTCTGATTCAACTTTTTGATCAGATGACAACTCAAAGATCAGCCGAAGACAATTAGATTATTGCATGGAAGTATGATGGTGATTGGGATTATGCAATGATCAAGAGGGCATCTGGTATGGTCCAATATTTTCAAAGACTAGAGAGCTTACTATCACTGCCAGATGTAGACCTTCATACATTACAACGCCTTCCCATCATTAATTATCCCATAAGTCCAAGGGGAAGAAACTTCTCTGGGATTGTGAACAGTCTGAAGAACAAGTTCAAGAAAAATATGATCAGGGAAGCTATGATGAATGATGCTGTGTACTTTAGAAGAAAGTCAAAGTCTCCGTCCAAGTCCAAACTGGTTGATGATGAATTCTTGAAAAGGATTGGAGCTGAAGATAGATTTGCTGCATCAATCAAAACAATAGATGGCAATTAGTTCACATTCCCCATTACTGACTGGGGGTATGTTGAAAGGAATAAAGAACTGGTGCTGCTAAGGAATGATCTTGCTAAGAAGTCAACAAGCATAAGACTTTTTGACCCTATAGAACTAAAGTTGCTGCACCCAAGCTATACCTCTTATCTTCATGATAAACACTTTCCAAGGCTGCAAGATTCAACTGCTCAAAATGACTTGTGCTTCTATGTACACCTTATTCAAGTCATTGACAAATTGCATGCCAAGGCACACAAGAGGAGGAAGTTTGAAGCTGGGCAGCTGATTGGGTCAGAGATAAAGCCTATAACAGAATTAAGAATTTCTAAACAGGACGAATTAGAGGTGGTGTCAAATAATAGTGTTGTTGTAACACTCACCACTGAAGAGGATGCCCTGGGTATGAAATACAAAACACTGAAGAGGATGAACAGAAGACAGATAAAGTATCAGTATGAAGATCAAAAGGCGACTGCTGAGTACTTCAAATCAAGAATTTTGGCAAGAGTGAATGAACTTAGAGTGCTAAACCAATGATTACTAGAGTCTAAACCTAAGGGAGAGTACTGTTAGGGATAGATCTCTTGTATAGGTTTAGATGATATATATCACTCCTGTAATCATAATTGTAATTATTGTTCTTAATGATATAAAAATGAATATATTTGATTATAATTGTGTTTATGAACTAAATAAATTTATTTTGCACTTCAATTAATATATTCATCTATGATATGATATATTTCAGAATGTATGTGTGAATGTGCAGGGAACATTAACCTGTGTCAATTTGGAAAATTGACTGTGTTGGAACAACTGCGGATGAATAAAGTGTTCTTCCATAGATGTTCTCGGAAACATAACTGAAGAGTGTACATCCGTAGATCTTTTGCGGAAGAACAACTTCAGCTGAACAAGAAAAGAACAAGTGAAGCTACTGAAGGAGGGATTGCTACGGAAGCACAAGAACAACAGTTGCTACAGAAGACTGACTACCTGCGGAAGAGTAAATTCTTGCGAAAGACCAATTAACTCAGAAGTCAACATAAAGTTAACAAGTCAACGTGGCAGAACATCAACAACATTAATGACGATTGAAGACGTTTAATTCAATCGGATATTCCACATCACATCAACAAATTTTATCATCAGAAGAATCATTGTAAATCACAAATTCCTAAGCCAATAAACATGGTGAAGATTCAGATAATGATGATTAGCTTAATTATAGCAACAAAATAGCTAGCAATATAACAGCATTAGATCTCTATAAATAGATACGAGATCATCAACAGATGTAATCAATATAAATCATATAACAACAGTTGAGATTCATTAGGATCATCAGTATTGTATTCAAGATCAATAATATCAATAGCAACAAGAAAGCATTACGATCAACATTCTTGAGTTCTCTCGGTTTGATTATTCTTATTTTATTTGTTTGATTGATTGATTTTATTATTATTAATAGATTAAACACCAAGTATTGATAATTCCTCGATCAATACTTGTTCAAATCAATTCTGATAATTCCTGAATGATCAGAGGATTCACACATACTTTAATTATGAAAGACAAACTGAAAACTCTTTATGAGTTGATGTTTTGCAGGAAACCAAACATAGATTTTCTTAAATCTTTTGGTTGTCCAGTTTTGATTTTAAATTCAAGTGATCATTGTGACATCCGGTAATTTTCCGTTACCAAACTCCGTTAGTTCCGTTAAGTCTTGCATACACGTGTCGGGAGCACACACTAGTTGTCGTTGAACGTTGGTGACTTAATAATAATTAATAATGTTAAACAAATAATTACTATGTTGATTATTAGTCGTGATTATGTGATTTAAATGTTTATTGTAAATTTTATCGCATAACGTGGAAACGTGTGTATTTAATTCGTGCATTGTGTGACTAGTAAAGATAAAGTATATAATTGTTATTATTAGTTCATATGTTTATTATTGTGGTTATAAACATCTTAAAAGGGTGTTAAAATCTTAATCTTTACAAAATACAAAGTGCAAGGGTTAAAAGGTAATTATGCAAAACTTTGTTGATTAAAACACAAAAACCCAACCCTAAACACCCCATTCGGCCGCGACCTGCACTCCCTCACCCTCACCATCGCGAATTCAGCCAAGAACAACCATTCACATTCGAATTTGGATCGATTTCAAGGCACACAACAAGTTAGAATCATCAATTGCAAGCCATTACACGTTTAAAGGTTAGATTTTTACATGTTTTGATGGTTTTTCAAGGTGGCCGAACCCTAGTTCGAAAATCTGCAATTGGATGTTAATTCTTGTTTGTTTGGTGATGTTATGATGTTAGTTAGGTTGTATTGATGCTAGTTAACGTTGATTATGCAAGAAAGTTTGGAGTTTGGTTGTTTGTTCATATGATCATCTTGGCCGTGAGTTTGAGGCTATTTTGGATCAAATTGGATGTTGAATGATGGTTGTTTGATGTTGTTATTATGTTAGTTGGATTGTATATATGCAAGTTAACGTCGATTATGCAAGAAAGCTATGATTTTGATACTTTGTTCATAGGTTACTAATAATAGTAACTTTATTTTGCATGAATTGATGATTGGTTGATGTATGAATGTTATGAATATGTTTGTAATGATGTTTAGATGCTAGATGGTTGATATGAATGTTAGGAATTCAAGAATGCATGTTGTAGTTCATACCTTACTAAAGATAGTAACTTTTGGGTATGAAAGTTGATGAATCATGATGATTAGGTGTTGTTGATCATGTTTAGATGTTGTCATGGACTTGAATGGGTATATAATTGATGAATTCATGAATGTAGTGTGAGTTTGATGAATTTGGGATGAACTTTCCCAAAAGGGAAACTTTAATTGTGCAAATCCTTGAATTGGATGATTTGAGCATGTTTGGGATATTAGGATCATGCTAGTGTGTTCATGGATGATTTCTAAGTTGATTAAATGTGTTGTCTAGGTTATATGAATGTTGATTTGGTTTGTTACCTGTTTTGGCCTGTTGTAATTCGCATGACTTGTATGATAATTGGTTGTATGATGATCTAGGTAGTACATGTGGTTATGAAGTGCTATATGTAATCAAGTTGTATGTGATCATGTATGTCATACTGTTGTGTTAGTATTAACGAATTATCACCTATAATGTCACCAACGGGTCAAACGGGTCAACTGGGTCAAATGTGTCTTGTCTTTCTTAAACCTTGAGTTCCTTGGTTTGTAGAGCACTTAGGGTTTCGTGTTGATTTTGTATACACGTACTTATGTACTCTTGTGTTCTAGGTGACCTTTGAAGGTTGTCTTTTTCTTTCAAGTTAAGCTCTAGGTTAATTCTTGCGCGCATCAGGTGAGTTCTTGCCCCACTCATTTTACATCATCTCTTTTGGGGAGATAGCATACTGTTGATCACAAACGCTTTTATTTATGAGTGTGTATAATATTGATATAGTGTTGTTTACCATGGAAAGTCCTCACACTTTCGGATTGTTAATATTGAATAGCGGGGAAATCTTGGGTAGTACTACTGGGTCTGACGAGCCCCACCTGTGCGACTCGAGGTCAAACGGGTGCAATTTTGTCCTAACACATATTCGTCACGACCTGGTAAGTCGTGACGGGAGGCAACAAACGTAACACAGTCAGCTTCGATCGCGAAATCACTATGATTAATATTTTTATGTTAATAGACTAGCTATCTATTGCAATACACTACTTATGCTCTGGAAACTGTTGATTGGTTTATATTTTAACGCAAACTCTTGAACTCACCAACCATGTGTTGACTTGTTTAGTATGCTATTCTCAGGTTAAGGTTGCCAGTTGCCTAGGAGCACGCACACCAGCATCGTTGAGTTGTCTACATTGTTTGTTTACACATTTGGGTTTATTTTCCTATTAAACATTTGTGTTTGGGGCGCGTATGTTTTGCGCATTCTCTTTACATACTACTTGTTTTGGTTTTCTAGTTTTAAAAACGCTTCCGCAGTATTTTAAACGCTTCCGCAGTAAACGTTAACTCTGGTTTTGTTTATTTATCATATAGAGTCGTTCTTGGTAACTAATGACTGAGATCCTGGTATGTCACGCGCCTCGCGGTAAAACCCCGCTCGCGGATTTTGAGGGTGTGACAGATTGGTATCAGAGCCATTGGTTATAGGGAACTAGGTTGCATACACACACTAGACTATAACCGCACAGTTGTTAGTTACTTATCGCTTACTCTCCTTACTGTATACTCATTGGCATACGCAACACGTACTTCGCAGCATGGCATCGTCGTCCAGGAATTTAGGCAAGAGACCTGCACGATCTGATTCACCTCCTACTTCTCCCGTACCGGATAGGGGATTTAACTGGCCACGACATCCTTATCCTCCTAGCGAGATAGACTGGGATCAGCCTTTCATACCTCCTGAGCTCGATCCTCCGCGTAACTGGGATTTCTACCCCACTTACATAAACCGTATGGCTTATAGAGAACGCGTACCACCAGTAGCACCTACACGACCTAGGACTAGGTCATCAACCGCCTCTACTTTGCCTACACTTCCTACCTTGAGCATCCCTCTGGAGCAGGCATTTGCAGCTTTGGTAGCCACACTGGACACAGAGCGACAGCGGATTAGAGGACTCACTGATGAGAACTCTGCATTACGATCTGAGATGCGTCAGCTGCGTTTCCAGGTAGATACGCTTCAGGAGCGACTTTCGATGGCCATTGGTGGACATCATACTCTGGCAGGCAACGTGGTAGCACTTAGTGAGCGCATGGACGCACAAGATCACCATAATATGGAGATCGATAATAGGTTTGCTGATTTAGAGGCACAGCTAGCAGCACTTCAGATTGCTGAAGCTCCTGCACCTTTGGTGGACCCTGATGAGGAAGACCCAGAAGAAGAACCCGAGGAAGCCCCCGAAGAAGAACCAGTAGAGATGGATGAGGACAGTGACGGATCTGACGTACTGGACTGATCCTACCTTTTAAATGACTTGGACTATGTAGTGTTTCTTTTCTTTGAAACCTATGTGGGAAGGGTTGTTTCCCACCCAACTGACAAACTTAAATTTTGACATTGATGGAATATTTTGTGACTCAATTGCAAATTATTTATCTTTGATTATTATTTCTGTTATAAATGTTGTGGTTGTGGTGAATGCATTATTTCTTATTGTTTACTGTACCTTGATGAGATTAATGTGTTGGATGTTACTCATTATTGTAATTGTGAATTTTAAAGTGAAATATGGACGCACGTGGACGAGGACGTGGGCGTGGTCGTGGACGTGGCGCCGGAGGCCGTGGAGCCGGAGCCATAAACATGACGCCTGCGGAATTGGCGGCATTAATTAACGAACATGTTCAGGCGGCAGTGGCTGCTGCCCAACCGGGACAACCAGCAGGTAAATGATAACAAGAGGTTAAACTGATTATCCTAGTTATTTGTCTAGGATATCTGACTAATGTTTGGGTTGTCAAAACAGGACCACCACCATGTACCTACAAGTCCTTCATGGACTGTAAACCCCATACCTACAGCGGGACGGAAGGAGCTGTAGGGCTTGTAAGGTGGTTTGAGAAGACAGAGTCTGTCTTGCGAAATGCAACTGCCCGCCTGCTGATCAGGTGAAGTATGCCACCGGGACATTGGAAGGCGCAGCACTTTCCTGGTGGAATGCCCAGGTACAAATGCTGGGTCAAGCCATGGCCAATGAACTACCTTGGGATGATTAAAGAAATCATGACTGAAGAATATTGCCCCCGGAATGAAGTGCAGAAACTGGAGATTGAGTTCTGGCAACTCAAAATGCAAGGCTCAGAAATTGAAGCCTACACGACTCGTACTCATGAGTTAGCCACTTTATGCCCAGGGATGGTGAATGAAATGCACAAGAGGGTGGAGCATTATATACGGGGATTGGTGCCTGAAATTCAAAGTATGGTAACTGCTTCTAACCCCACTACCATACAACAAGCAATCCGAACAGCCCACAGGCTGACTGACCAGGCAGTTGAGCAAGGTCGGTTACCTAAACGGGGTGCGGTGGCAAGCGTGCCCGACCAGAAACGCAAGTGGGATGGTTCAAGCAACAAGGGATCGTCATCCAGTAGCCAATCTCAACCTCAACAACAGCAGCAAAGTCAGCAACAGCAACGGAAGTTCGATAACAACCGAAGCTTCAACCAGGCGCACTCAAATCAAGGACCCGGCGGGTATGGTGGAAGACTGCCGAAGTGCAACCGGTGTAACTACCACCATGTGGGTCGGTGTGATAACTTCAAGTGTCAACGTTGTGGGAAGATTGGTCATGCAGCCAAAGACTGTCGGGGTGAACTGATGAAGAAGCCACAACAATCACAAGAAACTCCGAAAGGTTGTTTTGAATGCGGAAAAGAAGGCCATTACAAACGCAACTGTCCCCAGCTTAAGAGGAATGGTAATGGTAACAACAACAATGGGAACAACAACAATAATAACAATGGCAACAACAATAACAACAACAATGGTAATGGCAACAACAATGGTGGAAACAACAATGGAGCCAAAGGAAGAGCCTTCGTCATTGGCTCAGGTGAGGCTCTAAACGACCCTACAACAGTAACTGGTAAATTTTCGGTTAATGGTTGTTTTGCTACTGTATTATTCGATACCGGAGCCGATAGAAGTTTCGTGTCCACTAGGTTCTGTAGTCTTTTAAGTGATATGCCCTCAGCCTTAGAATCTAAATACACCGTAGAGTTAGCTGACGGTACACAGATTCACGTAACGCATATTCTTAGAGACTGCAAGATAGAGCTTGCTGGTCATACATTCACCATAGATCTCATGCCTGTTACACTAGGAAGTTTTGATGTGGTAGTAGGCATGGATTGGCTTTCCGATAAACAAGCAGAAGTCATATGCCACGAGAAGATCATACGGATTCCCATTGGTGAAGAAGTCCTTACGGTCAGAGGTGATAGGAGTGGTGCGGTGATAGGCATCATCTCGTTTATGAAGCACAGAAGTTGTTACGAAAGGGTCGACTAGCCATATTGGCACTCGTCACAGATAAACAGATCGAGGAAAAGAAGATAGAGGATATCCCCGTAGTTCGTGAGTTTCTCGAGGTGTTTCCGGAAGACCTTCCTGGATTACCGCCTCATCGTCAAGTTGAATTCCAGATTGAGTTGACTCCAGGAGCCGCTCCAATTGCGAGAGCACCGTACCGGTTAGCTCCGAACGAACTGCAGGAATTATCTGCCCAACTACAAGAGTTGTTGGATAAAGGGTTCATCCGACCGAGTTCGTCGCCCTGGGGAGCGCCAGTTCTATTTGTGAAGAAGAAGGATGGTACATTTCGAATGTGCATTGACTATAGGGAACTGAACAAGGTTACTATCAAGAATAGATATCCCTTACCTCGTATCGATGATTTGTTTGATCAACTGCAAGGATCAAGCTATTACTCTAAGATTGATCTGAGGTCTGGGTATCATCAGCTGAGAGTTCGAGAAGAGGACATCTCGAAACTGCTTTCCGTACACGATATGGTCACTATGAATTTTTGGTCATGCCATTTGGGTTGACGAATGCACCAGCAGTATTCATGGACCTCATGAATCGCGTGTGCAAACCCTATCTTGATCAGTTTGTTATCGTCTTTATTGATGACATACTGATATACTCAAGGACCGAGGAAGAACATGAGAAGCACTTACGTTTAATCTTGGAATTACTTAGAAAGGAACAACTGTACGCAAAGTTTTCTAAGTGTGATTTCTGGATACGTGAGGTACAATTCTTGGGTCATATTGTCAACGAGAAGGGAATACATGTTGATCCTGCTAAGATTGAAGCGATAAAGAATTGGTCTGTTCCTAAGACACCGAGTGAGATACGACAATTCCTTGGATTAGCGGGATATTATCGACGATTCATTGAAGGATTCTCTAAGATTGCACAACCTCTCACAGCCTTGACTCACAAGGGAACGACGTACAAATGGGGTGAGAGTCAGGAATCTGCTTTTCAGTTGCTGAAACATAAATTGTGTAGCGCACCAATATTAGCGTTACCGGATGGTAGTGATGATTTCGTAGTCTACTGCGATGCGCTTCTATTCAAGGACTTGGATGCGTCCTGATGCAGCGGGATAAAGTGATAGCTTACGCCTCTAGACAATTGAAGATTCATGAGAAGAACTATACCACCCATGACTTGGAACTGGGTGCGGTAGTTTTTGCCTTAAAGATCTGGAGACATTACTTGTACGGTACCAAATGCACCATCTACACCGATCACAAGAGTCTTCAGCACATCTTTGAGCAAAAGGAGTTGAACATGAGGCAAAGACGCTGGGTGGAATTGTTAAACGACTATGATTGTGCTATTAAGTACCACCCGGGGAAAGCAAATGTAGTTGCTGATGCGTTGAGTAGAAAAGAGACTGCTAAACCTCGACGTGTGCGAGCTCTGCAACTAACGATTAGTACGCAATTACCTGAACAAATCCGAGATGCTCAAACTGAAGCTCTGAAGTAGAAAACATGAGTTTGAATCGTTAAGGGTATGGAAAAACAATTGGAAGTAAAAGCGGATGGAATTCGTTACTTCATGGATAGACTATGGGTACCTCTACACGGAAATCTGAGAGACTTGGTCATGAGTGAGGCTCACAAGTCCAAGTATTCTATACATCCTGGATCTGACAAGATGTACCACGATTTGAAGGCGCACTATTGGTGGCCTAACATGAAAGCAGATGTAGCTACTTATGTGAGTAAGTGTCTGACCTGCTCGAAGGTTAAAGTGGAGTATCAGAAACCATCTGGTCTACTACAACAACCCGAGATCCCTATGTGGAAGTGGGATCAAATATCAATGGATTTTATTACTAAGTTACCTCGCACTTCTACGGGTTGTGATACAATATGGGTTATCGTGGATCGATTGACAAAATCTGCTCATTTCCTAGCGATAAAGGAAACAGATAAGATGGAGAATTAACCCGACTTTATCTGAAGGAGATCGTTTCGAGGCATGGAGTACCGATCTCAATTATTTCTGATCGCGATTCTCGTTTCACATCACACTTCTGGCAGTCGTTGCAGAAAGCTTTAGGTACGCGATTGGATATGAGTACTGCTTATCATCCACAGACTGATGGTCAAAGCGAGCGTACTATACAGACTTTGGAGGACATGTTACGTGCTTGTGTGATTGACTTCGGGAATAACTGGGAAGTTCACCTACCATTGGTGGAATTTTCTTACAACAACAGTTATCACACTAGTATAAAGGCAGCACCTTTTGAAGCTTTATATGGGAGAAAGTGTAGATCACCAGTTTGCTGGGCTGAAATTGGTGATAGTCAATTAACGGGTCCCGAGTTAGTACACGAGACAACTGAGAAGATTGTTCAGATAAGAAACCGCATGGCCGCAGCGCGAGACAGACAGAAAAGCTATGCTGACAAACGACGAAAACCTTTGGAATTTCAGACAGGTGACAAAGTTTTATTAAAAGTCTCACCGTGGAAAGGCGTAGTTCGGTTTGGTAAGCGAGGAAAGCTAAATCCGAGATACGTTGGACCATTTGAGATAGTGGAAAGAATTGGTCCAGTGGCTTATCGACTAGCCTTACCTGATTCATTGAGTGGAATCCATGATGTATTCCATGTTTCAAATCTAAAGAAATGTTTAACGGATGAAACGATGGTCGTACCACTGGAAGAAGTTCAAGTAGATGAACAACTACGCTTCATTGAGGAACCGGTCGAGGTGATGGATCGTGAGGTGAAAACGCTTAAGCAAAGCAAGATACCCATCGTCAAAGTTCGTTGGAACTCGAGACGTGGACCAGAATTCACGTGGGAACGTGAAGACCAAATGAAGCTTAAGTATCCTCAGCTATTCGAAAGGACGATGCCAGCCGGCGAAGGTACTGATTAAATTTCGGGACGAAATTTCTTTCAACATGGGGATGATGTGACAACTCATCCAAAACTCACACGATTTCGATTTCCTTGTGCCAATGCAGTAGACCAGTGATGGAACACTCACCATGTAACGCAATTTTCGGGACGAAAATTCTTTCAACATGGGGATAATGTGACATCCGGTAATTTTCCGTTACCAAACTCCGTTAGTTCCGTTAAGTCTTGCATACACGTGTCGGGAGCACACACTAGTTGTCGTTGAACGTTGGTGACTTAATAATAATAATAATGTTAAAATGATAATAATTACTATGTGATTATTAGTTATGATTATGTGATTTAAATGTTTACTGTAATTTTATCGCGTAACGTGGAAACGTGTATTTATTCGTGTGTTTTGTGATAAATGGGAATTATGCATGATTGTTATTGTTTATTATTGTAGTAGTTAAAAACATTTAAAAGGGTGTTAAAAGCTTAATCTTTATAAAATACAAATGCAAGGGTTAAAAGGTAATTATGATTTTTAATAAAACACAAAAACCCAACCCTAACACCCCATTCGGCCGCGACTGCACTCCCTCACCCTCACCATCGCGAATTCAGCCAAGAACAACCATTCACATTCGAATTTGGATCGATTTCAAGGCACACAACAAGTTAGAATCATCAATTGCAAGCCATTACACGTTTAAAGGTTAGATTTTTACATGTTTTTGATGGTTTTTCAGGTGGCCGAACCCTAGTTCGAAAATCTGCAATTGGATGTTAATTCTTGTTGTTTGGTGATGTTATGATGTTAGTTAGGTTGTATTGATGCTAGTTAACGTTGATTATGCAAGAAAGTTTGGATTTTGGTTGTTTGTTCATATGATCATCTTGGCCGTGAGTTTGAGGCTATTTTGGATCAAATTGGATGTTGAATGATGGTTGTTTGATGTTGTTATTATGTTAGTTGGATTGTATATATGCAAGTTAACGTCGATTATGCAAGAAAGCTATGATTTTGATACTTTGTTCATAGGTTACTAATAATAGTAACTTTATTTTGCATGAATTGATGATTGGTTGATGTATGAATGTTATGGATGTGTTTGTGATGATGTTTAGATGCTAGATGGTTGATATGAATGTTAGGAATTCAAGAATGCATGTTGTAGTTCATACCTTACTAAAGATAGTAACTTTTGGGTATGAAAGTTGATGAATCATGATGATTAGGTGTTGTTGATCATGTTTAGATGTTGTCATGGACTTGAATTGGTATATAATTGATGAATTCATGAATGTAGTGTGAGTTTGATGAATTTGGGATGAACTTTCCCAAAAGGGAAACTTTAATTGTGCAAATCCTTGAATTGGATGATTTGAGCATGTTTGGGATATTAGGATCATGCTAGTGTGTTCATGGATGTTTCTAAGGTGATTAAATGTGTTGTTTAGGTTATATGAATGTTGATTTGGTTTGTTACCTGTTTTGGCCTGTTGTGATTCGCATGACTTGTATGATAATTGGTTGTATGATGATCTAGGTAGTACATGTGGTTAATGATGTGCTATATGTAATCAAGTTGTATGTTGATCATGTATGACATACTGTTGTGTTAGTATTAACGAATTATCACCTATAATGTCACCAACGGGTCAAACGGGTCAACTGGGTCAAATGTGTCTTGTCTTTCTTAAACCTTGAGTTCCTTGGTTTGTAGAGCACTTAGGGTTTCATGTTGATTTGTGTACACGTACTTATGTACTCTTGTGTTCTAGGTGACCTTTGAAGGTTGTCTTTCCCTCTTTCTTTCAAGTTAAGCTCTAGTTAATTCTTGCGCGCATCAGGTGAGTTCTTGCCCCACTCATTTTACATAATCTCTTTTGGGGGAGATAGCATACTGTTGATCACAAACGCTTTTATTTATGAGTGTGTATAATATTGATATAGTGTTGTTTACCATGGAAAGTCCTCACACTTTCGGATTGTTAATATTGAATAGCGGGGAAATCTTGGGTAGTACTACTGGGTCTGACGAGCCCCACCTGTGCGACTCGAGGTCAAACGGGTGCAATTTTGTCCTAACACATATTCGTCACGACCTGGTAAGTCGTGACGGGAGGCAACAAACGTAACACAGTCAGCTTCGATCGCGAAATCACTATGATTAATATTTTTATGTTAATAGACTAGCTATCTATTGCAATACACTACTTATGCTCTGGAAACTGTTGATTGGTTTATATTTTAACGCAAACTCTTGAACTCACCAACCATGTGTTGACTTGTTTAGTATGCTATTCTCAGGTTAAGGTTGCCAGTTGCCTAGGAGCACGCACACCAGCATCGTTGAGTTGTCTACATTGTTTGTTTACACATTTGGGTTTATTTTCCTATTAAACATTTGTGTTTGGGGCGCGTATGTTTTGCGCATTCTCTTTACATACTACTTGTTTTGGGTTTTCTGTTTTAAAAACGCTTCCGCAGTATTTTAAACGTTAACTCTGGTTTTGTTTATTTATCATATAGAGTCGTTCTTGGTAACTAATGACTGAGATCCTGGTATGTCACGCGCCTCGCGGTAAAACCCCGCTCGCGGATTTTGAGGGTGTGACAGATTGGTATCAGAGCCATTGGTTATAGGGAACTAGGTTGCATACACACACTAGACTATAACCGCACAGTTGTTAGTTACTTATCGCTTACTCTCCTTACTGTATACTCATTGGCATACGCAACACGTACTTCGCAGCATGGCATCGTCGTCCAGAATTTAGGCAAGAGACCTGCACGATCTGAGTCACCTCCTACTTCTCCCGTACCGGATAGGGGATTTAACTGGCCACGACATCCTTATCCTCCTAGCGAGATAGACTGGGATCAGCCTTTCATACCTCCTGAGCTCGATCCTCCGCGTAACTGGGATTTCTACCCCACTTACATAAACCGTATGGCTTATAGAGAACGCGTACCACCAGTAGCACCTACACGACCTAGGACTAGGTCATCAACCGCCTCTACTTTGCCTACACTTCCTACCTTGAGCATCCCTCTGGAGCAGGCATTTGCAGCTAGTAGCCACACTGGACACAGAGCGACAGCGGATTAGAGGACTCACTGATGAGAACTCTGCATTACGATCTGAGATGCGTCAGCTGCGTTTCCAGGTAGATACGCTTCAGGAGCGACTTTCGATGGCCATTGGTGGACATCATACTCTGGCAGGCAACGTGGTAGCACTTAGTGAGCGCATGGACGCACAGATCACCATAATATGGAGATCGATAATAGGTTTGCTGATTTAGAGGCACAGCTAGCAGCACTCAGATTGCTGAAGCTCCTGCACCTTTGGTGGACCCTGATGAGGAAGACCCAGAAGAAGAACCCGAGGAAGCCCCCGAAGAAGAACCAGTAGAGATGGATGAGGACAGTGACGGATCTGACGTACTGGACTGATCCTACCTTTTAAATGACTTAGACTATGTAGTGTTTCTTTTCTTTGAAACCTATGTGGGAAGGGTTGTTTCCCACCCAACTGACAAACTTAAATTTTGACATTGATGGAATATTTTGTGACTCAATTGCAAATTATTTATCTTTGATTATTATTTCTGTTATAAATGTTGTGGTTGTGGTGAATGCATTATTTCTTATTGTTTACTGTACCTTGATGAGATTAATGTGTTGGATGTTACTCATTATTGTAATTGTGAATTTTAAAGTGAAATATGGACGCACGTGGACGAGGACGTGGGCGTGGTCGTGGACGTGGCGCCGGAGGCCGTGGAGCCGGAGCCATAAACATGACGCCTGCGGAATTGGCGGCATTAATTAATGAACATGTTCAGGCGGCAGTGGCTGCTGCCCAACCGGGACAACCAGCAGGTAAATGATAACAAGAGGTTAAACTGATTATCCTAGTTATTTGTCTAGGATATCTGACTAATGTTTGGGTTGTCAAAACAGGACCACCACCATGTACCTACAAGTCCTTCATGGACTGTAAACCCCATACCTACAGCGGGACGGAAGGAGCTGTAGGGCTTGTAAGGTGGTTTGAGAAGACAGAGTCTGTCTTCGCGAAATGCAACTGCCCGCCTGCTGATCAGGTGAAGTATGCCACCGGGACATTGGAAGGCGCAGCACTTTCCTGGTGGAATGCCCAGGTACAAATGCTGGGTCAAGCCATGGCCAATGAACTACCTTGGGATGAATTCAAAGAAATCATGACTGAAGAATATTGCCCCCGGAATGAAGTGCAGAAACTGGAGATTGAGTTCTGGCAACTCAAAATGCAAGGCTCAGAAATTGAAGCCTACACGACTCGTACTCATGAGTTAGCCACTTTATGCCCAGGGATGGTGAATGAAATGCACAAGAGGGTGGAGCATTATATACGGGGATTGGTGCCTGAAATTCAAAGTATGGTAACTGCTTCTAACCCCACTACCATACAACAAGCTATCCGAACAGCCCACAGGCTGACTGACCAGGCAGTTGAGCAAGGTCGGTTACCTAAACGGGGTGCGGTGGCAAGCGTGCCCGACCAGAAACGCAAGTGGGATGGTTCAAGCAACAAGGGATCGTCATCCAGTAGCCAATCTCAACCTCAACAACAGCAGCAAAGTCAGCAACAGCAACGGAAGTTCGATAACAACCGAAGCTTCAACCAGGCGCACTCAAATCAAGGACCCGGCGGGTATGGTGGAAGACTGCCGAAGTGCAACCGGTGTAACTACCACCATGTGGGTCGGTGTGATAACTTCAAGTGTCAACGTTGTGGGAAGATTGGTCATGCAGCCAAAGACTGTCGGGGTGAACTGATGAGAAGCCACAACAATCACAAGAAACTCCGAAAGGTTGTTTTGATGCGGAAAAGAAGGCCATTACAAACGCAACTGTCCCCAGCTTAAGAGGAATGGTAATGGTAACAACAACAATGGGAACAACAACAATAATAACAATGGCAACAACAATAACAACAACAATGGTAATGGCAACAACAATGGTGGAAACAACAATGGAGCCAAAGGAAGAGCCTTCGTCATTGGCTCAGGTGAGGCTCTAAACGACCCTACAACAGTAACTGGTAAATTTTCGGTTAATGGTTGTTTTGCTACTGTATTATTCGATACCGGAGCCGATAGAAGTTTCGTGTCCACTAGGTTCTGTAGTCTTTTAAGTGATATGCCCTCAGCCTTAGAATCTAAATACACCGTAGAGTTAGCTGACGGTACACAGATTCACGTAACGCATATTCTTAGAGACTGCAAGATAGAGCTTGCTGGTCATACATTCACCATAGATCTCATGCCTGTTACACTAGGAAGTTTTGATGTGGTAGTAGGCATGGATTGGCTTTCCGATAAACAAGCAGAAGTCATATGCCACGAGAAGATCATACGGATTCCCTTGGTGAAGAAGTCCTTACGGTCAGAGGTGATAGGAGTGGTGCGGTGATAGGCATCATCTCGTTTATGAAGGCACAGAAGTTGTTACGAAAGGGTCGACTAGCCATATTAGCACTCGTCACAGATAAACAGACTGAGGAAAAGAAGATAGAGGATATCCCCGTAGTTCGTGAGTTTCTCGAGGTGTTTCCGGAAGACCTTCCTGGATTACCGCCTCATCGTCAAGTTGAATTCCAGATTGAGTTGACTCCAGGAGCCGCTCCAATTGCGAGAGCACCGTACCGGTTAGCTCCGAACGAACTGCAGGAATTATCCGCCCAACTACAAGAGTTGTTGGATAAAGGGTTCATCCGACCGAGTTCGTCGCCCTGGGGAGCGCCAGTTCTATTTGTGAAGAAGAAGGATGGTACATTTCGAATGTGCAT